>NW_019379845.1:1409025-1443796 GCF_000648655.2 Copidosoma floridanum | reverse complement strand
TTTCTTGTTTTATTTTTTCTCATATTTCATTCAGTTACATTTTCTTTTAATTTTTTTGTACTTCCTTTATTTAATTTCTTTTTTTTTTCGTAGCTCCGTTTTTTTTTTGGGATGCAGTTTTGAGAATCGATAGTTGACGCTGGAAAATGAGACGCGAGAAGCGCCAGCGGTAATATTTTGACAAACCCGGCTCAGATCTCTTTTTTGTATCCCCGGAACTGCCGATGACGGTTACATCGGCTTTTGCATCGTCACGAGAAATAATTCCAATTTTTGTATCTTTTACCGCTTTTAAGGACATTTCCTAAGCTTCCTTTTGGTACAAAGGGGGGGGGGCAAAGGCTATTCCCACGGCAATCGAGACAATAGCCTCCTGGATAATCGCCGCGTACGCCTCGGTGACTCTTCCCGTTCATTCGAGTCACGCTCCTGCAATTACACTCGTCAATCTCGAGGTCCAATCACAAGCGGGTTAAACTCAATTATCAGCAAAGTCTTTCCCCACGGCACATCGTAGCAATCGCACCCAGTTGCCCGAGAGGTGAATTGTAGAAGAACCACTCACCGGGTGTAATTTTTCCGGAGGATGAACTTCACTTGTCCCGCACTTCCGGCTAGCTCGGAGTTTCAAAAGGGTACGTCCACCCCGTACGCTAATTCGCTCCCTTGACGCGAGTTAACGCGTTCGTGGCCATGCATGAGTGCGCCGGTACGTGAGTTCGCACTTCACGACGAGGGAGGTACGTTTCGCTGAAATGTGTCGCCAGACTACAGCTACGGGGTTATTCGGCCATTCGTGCGTGCTTGAGAGATGGTGATAAGCCCTTGCAGCTTTGCCACGTGGATAAGCCCTTTGCGAGGGGATACGGGCCCCTATTGTGTAAGAATTTTAAGGTGCCACTGAACGTATGAGTATGTTTCATTGCTTTTTTTTGTAATTTGTTTATTTTCAATGGGGATACTTTTAAACTCTGAAATATCACTACGAATGAACAAAGATGAAATATTTATAAAGAGAAACCGTTGGTTCTCAAGTCAGGTATCACCTATTTTGTATTTTATTAATTTCACACGGTCTCTCAAGAAGATTCGCATTTTCGCTCTTGTTTTCTTTAAGCTTATATTTTTGAAATTAAAAAAATAAGTCATGCTAATAAGTTGAGTAAAACATAGGGAATGCCTTAAAAGTATTTACTTACCACAACAATATGCAATCGTACGTATGGATCCATCCTAAATAGTGTCATATAGATGTAGATGTGTATGTATATATGAATACGTGTAAAACAATGTTATCTTTTTTCGTTTAATCTGATACGGGAAAAACGAAAATTCTACTTCAGCACACACCTTCTTTTGGGTAGGTAACTCACAAATATTAATTTTGCGCTTAAATTAAAAGAAACTGTGGTGTTGTATCTGTATTACACAAAACATATACTACTAGGCCTTGACTTTTCTGGATTCATATACTTTTTAGTAATAGCAAAACCAGCGATTATTTATAAAAAAGTGCTAAAATTTTCATACCGATTTTTCAAAGTAATACGAATTTATAGTCATTTCAGTACACTATACTTTTCCCACGTATACGTTTCCCCGTATACTTGGTAATCCAATGAAAAATGAATTCATTAATAATAACAGGGCCAACGGGGGATCATTAGACCGAGCTCGCGCTTAAGCTCGCGCGTCGCGCAAAAAAGCCGTCCCCCAAAAGGGAATTACAATGGATAATCTTTGTAAAAGAAAAACACGCTGAGAAGGAAAATTCAAGCTTCACGCAGAACCAACTGCTCGGGCGAACAATCACAAATGCACGCGTGTGCCAAGACGAGAGACCCAACTCGTTAAGCACTGAAATATAATCCCAGTGAGTTTTTCCATTGTGAGCGGAGAAGTTCGTTTCTGCCTTGGCAAGGACAAATTTAATGTTAAAATATATATAATATATGTGTGTATGTATACATGGGCGTTGGCACGTATTTTCTAACGATAGGGGCAAAACTCACGAAAAGCTCCCACAAAGGGCTTCTGCACGCACAGATCATTTGCATATAACGTAAAAGGAACAAAGTGCGCAAGCCGGGGCTTTGTTTCGGCCGAAAGGAGCGAAAATACCGCGGGAGGGAGAGACGCCGCGCGCATTAAGATGAACTGCAGCGAAAGTGGCTTTGCGTATAATAAATCGCGTTAGCCGGTGCGCGGGGAAAGGAAGTTTATTTGCATTTTCGCGGCAGGGACAAGAGTTTCGAACGCAACGCCCACGGCCGGATTCTGTGGTATATAAATCCACGGAATTCCAGATTCACCAAAGTTTCGGCCGCAAGCACGCGTGTGTACGTGGAAAAACAGCATATTATCAAACAGAGGCGTTGAATCTCTCCCTCTCACACTTTTGGATCTCGCTTGGAATCATATTGTGTTTATTTTTCATGCAAATTTACAACTTTGATCTTCCTTTGTTTTTACTATTGCTTCAATTGGCTTAAAATCTAGTGCTTAAAATTTTCACTGCCATTTTAACTCCTACTGAAAAAAAAAATCAAAATAGTATTAGTAGCCATGGTCATAATAACCTTGCCCCCTTTTCCCAGTACACCGGACTCTTACTAACTTTAGTGGAACGTCAGAGAGCAAGAGAGGAAGGGGGGGGGGGCGTGATGACCATTAAACTCAAAAGTACCAGATAATTAATATGCAGCAAGAGGACGGCAGTCGAGCGCTTTGCCGCGGTTTCGCCACCACTCCCTTCCCCACCTCCTTTCCCACTTCTATCGCGCTCCTTCTCGTCTGCGAAACTAAGTAAATACATAACGCAATTAACAGACAAGTGGATGGGAACTGCGCGCTGCTTCTCTAGTGCAGTAGCCAGCACCACCGCCTCTCGTCCTTCTCTATGTACGCACCCACGCAACTACCGTCGTGAGGATGACATTAGGGACGTCTGGGAGAGGTGGTTGTTTCGCTTGCTTCACTGGAGAGGCCGGAGGATCTCCTTGTTCACTTTGTTTGCGATGCGCACATATTTGCGGCCGTGCCGTGCAATGATGCTGCTCTGAGGTACACGTGTCCGAATACTTGTGCTTAATTGGTCAGTATCTTCGAAGAGGGAGCAAGGGAGGCTATCTCTCCTGTGATGTACAGCACCGAAACTCAAGTTCAAGAAATTTGGAGGGCTTTAATTGCGGTCGTATCTGGGACTTTGTGTGTATTTAACTACGAGTGACACGACGTTTCTACTCAAGTTGAAGTGTTACTGGTGAAGAGTGTTTGTCGCTGCAATGAGTGAGATCTATATTCGATCTAGTTTGTACACGCTTTACATCATAGTACAGTTTTTAAAGTTCATTTTGATCCAGAGATCTCCCAAGCAGAGTATTCGCATGATCTATTTTCTTAGAGTACGAGTTTATGTGGCTCTCTAATTACTTGAGTATTTTAGAATTGAAAAATTTTCTCGCATATTTATGTGTTCCGGGAACATCGTCATTCTGGGAATCTTCTCTTGTATATTTTTTTCTGAACCATCCATATATCCACTAAGCAATCCCAATTCGATAGGAGGCTTACTTTATCAACATATTCACTCGAAAGTTCCTGGATACATTAATACAAGGCTGCAACGAAAATATTATAAATATGGCTAAAGTCAACCGAGTCATATTTTCCTTGAATTCAAAAAAGAATCCTCAGTACTCTATGTTCTATGATCCAGGCTGTACTCAAAAAACAAGCCATTGGACCGTACTAACCACTAACGGAAAGCCATCAGAAAGAATCTGCATTGTGAATTAATCTTCTACTTTTGTTACTTTACGTAACGTTTTCACGTAAAGTGCCTCAAGTGTTTTAATAGAGCACGAATCAGTAAGCGGGAAACTTCCTTACTACCTTCTTCTTCTGGACGTATAAATAAAGTAAATGATATATAAATGTGGTAACACTGCACCGGAAAATTCACATTGTAAAAATAAAATACCAATCAAAACGTCGTGTCTGACCAAATCCGTACCGTACTACTGAATAATTTGTTCTACTTCATTTTGACACAGTTTAACGAACTCGATTATTCTTTAAGGTAAATTACCACTTATGTAACATTACTATCAAATAAAGTAAATGATTTTAAATTGGGTAACAATGCACCTGAAAATTCATTGTAAAAATAAAATACAAATCAAAACGTCATGTCTGACCAAATCCGTATAGTACTACTGAATAATTTGTTCTTCTTCATTTTGACACAGTTTAACTAACTCGATTGCCCTTTTGGGTGAATTAGCAAGAAAAATCAGCCTCTTTACCACACATCGTTACGGCATACTACTTTCGGTAAATTTAAACACATCGGATGGCCCATCAGTACAACAAGTGAAACTCAATTTCGATAATGCATCGAAGCCTGAAGTTTCTCAATGCCGAAGCTGCGCCGCACTATTCCATATACGTCCGCAGCCATGCGACCACAAATACGAGCATTATACAACTTTCCATTCGCACATTGACTCACATCAATTTTCGAAAATATGCATTGTACATGGCTGAGGGGGCCTCCAAAGTGCGACTAGACGTTCAACATAATCTAAAAACACTGTTCTAACAAACAGTGGCTATCAATGGACCCCGACAGCCACCTGCAAGGGTATTGCGTGCTTGTATATCACTTGTTCGAGTGACAGGTAGGCACCCGAGCGCTCTGTTGTGGTTGTTATGCAAGGCACGTCTCACCCAGCGACGAACTTTGGGCTGGACGTGCTGCACAGCCCCCGCGACTTTCCAGGCTCGGTAGCGACGAAAGGTCGAACGTCACGTCGTCAGCAGTGTCGGGATCCATACATATATAGAGAAAGGGAGAACACCACCGTGTATACGCGCTTGGGATTTCCCAAAGGACCTGCGTAAATGGCCGGTAGTGGCTTGTGTGTTGGTGTATGTATAAGCGTGTCGGGTTGTTAGATAACTTTGGCATTCTACACGAGGAGCCTCGTCACGGGTCTCGATCGCGGGAAAATTGAGGGCCGCTTCAACGTTTGTGCCATCAAACTTGCGAACGCGTGCTCACAGCGGACAGATAGAGAGCCACATCGGGATCGATAAAGATGTGCTTTTATTCGACCAAGTTTTGGATGTTTGCATGCTTCGAACTAACTTCCCTAGCTACTCGAAATGGGCTAAGGATTGTGATTCAATATGCTGGGGTTAGCCCTAGTCGATAATTTGATTTGTCGATGGTGTACACTCGATGGTTCGATCTACGTGAGATAGTTTTGCATTCAAAGATGATCAAAGTGTAAATATATCGGGGTCTGCGAAGTGCTATTCGATGAGCTTGAATCACGGCAGCTATGCACCCCCACCCCGTACTCTCTCTCTCTCTCTCTCTCTTTGTCTTTCAATATGCAGAAGCAACATTGGTTGGTGACAACGACTCGAATAACTGTTGAGAAACTCAATTGCATTAATAGTATTTGGTTAGTTATTCAAAGTCATGTAAATTCAAACGAAGTTGAGCTGCCACGTTTCATTTCCGTTGAGGGACAGGTAGCGAGAGCTCACTGCATAAGTAATCCCTTGCAGAGAGAGAGGGAGAGAGAGAGAGTCCAACAATAATACGTTTAAAATATTGAGGATCATGCAGAAGCGGTTGTGGCTCGGTTAGCCAAGGAATATACATTTTAATCGGCTTGTGGCACTGAAGTACGAGTCCCGGGACGGAGAAAGTCACAAGTTTTTATCGGGTTGGAATGGGTTGAAAGCAAGATTGATTAAAAAAGAATAATAATAATCATCGCATTTTTCGTATGGTAAGTGTCAAAGTGCAGATTTTGTTGTTTCACACATAAAAATTGTTCATTTCATAAATTAAATTACGAAGAATCATATTCTTCCAATTATTAAGTGGTCTGAGCAATAAACATCATCGGTTTAACAATCCGTACAGTCAAATGAAAATTTCAAGAAAGAAAGAAGCCTTTATTCTCCCCTGAAAAAATAATCGTATCAAAGACTTCTTGCAGCAAGATAATAGCTCTATACCTAAATATTTTATTTCCTTTTCAGTATAATAGCACCACGGACGTTACGCACCTTCTTGCCCAGCGACCAAACCGGAGCTTTATTCAACAAAAATCTAAACTGACATCCACCTAACAGCCATTTGCTACCGTTCGCGTTGGCCAACACAAACCTCTAGCCTCTCCAACTACCCGTCGACCATCCATCGCTAAGTCACGTTCGACAAGCCGCGCAATGGCAGCCTGTACGGCGAGATATCCGCCAAGGGTGGGCGGACAGCGTGTCGCGAGCATTATCACCGAGCTCCAGCTCTCTGCCAAGCACATGGACAGACCGTTCCTCTGTCCCTGCATGCATGCGTGTGGCAAACATGACTGCGCAGATGAAAGAGAGCTGGAGATGTCCACTGGAACCAGATCTTTTTTTTTTTTTTTTAATTTCTTCACGTTTCATGTCCTGTTGTGCCAATGACGCGAGCGAGCACCGATGACTCGCGTTCATATAAGCTTGGTGCCCGAGACCCAAGGAGGCTATATGTATAGAAGATAAATCGGCATTGATTGCTGGAAAGCAACTCCCCCGGCTCGTTGAATATACTGCATCGGACGCACTGAGCAGTCGGTGGGCTTACTTTGCACTATGGGTACCTTGATGTCGATCATTGGTCGTGTGATATATCTGAAACTTGTCTTTAGTTCGCTCCTTTTATATTGACTAAGGGCCATGTAGGTTACGTAAAAGTTTTACTTTTAAGAATTAAAAAAGTCCATCCAGGGATAAGCCATATTTTTTCCATCACCCATTGGACGAAACTTTGGAATACACAACCCGACCCAACTTCCAACCAAACTGTAAAGTCACACGTAAAGGTGTGGATTTTTAAAAAAGAAACTTAACGGACGCATTGAACATTTGAATGAATAAAAATAATGATATATCTCACTGCGAACTCAATGGTCTACTTCAGCCGATTTGAATCGAGATATTTTGGTACAGCACTTTTCAAAGTAAAACGCAAGAGCGTAAACACGGTAAACACATAAAAAGGGGAGTTGAAGGGAAATGTGGAGTGCCATTTGATCGACCGCACTATCGGCGAGTGTTACGATCGTGAAGAGTCCATAATGGTTCCGCCATCAGCCGAACAAAACAGCACTTGGCCATTGTATGGTGTACGTACAGAGAGCGTAGGATCGTCGTTGTGTTTACCACCAGTCGTTCAATTTGCCCCTCCTCCAACACAGCCACATCACTTGGAGTGTTCGAGTCTACGAGCTTGAGTCTTGTCTATGGCCTGTCATTCCTAACCGGGTGAAATTAATTGTGTTTGTTTTGCGGCGAGCGAGCTCGTTTTATAGCTCTGCTTATTTGTTTGCTCCCATGCGAGTTGGAACCTATATCCATCAATGAACCCAAGACTACAGGATGGTGTGTCTATTGTTGAAATATGCAGGGTCTTGAGGTCAAAAAACATTTGGACGATCCTTTCGAATAAATAGTTATAATTGAATATTGAAACGTCAATGGTCATACACGTTTAAAAAGGCTCTTCTCATATTACATTTTCATGCACACATTTTATGCAGTTTATTAAAGTGATTGAGGTGATTATCTTGGTACTGAATTATTCTGACTGTTTTAATTAAACATTATGATTAAATTTTTTTGTAAATTTTATTATCGATCGATTATTCACGATTCAAACAGTTATACAACGCTTCTCAAAGGTCTTCAAGGTCAGGAGACCATCAATGTCTGCAAGTTCTGTACGGTATATGCCCAATAGTCTAACACTTGAGGATAGATTTACAGAACTTACGAGAAGCTAAAAGGGAGCCCCGTAATTTTTAGAATTGAAAATTGATGGGGATTTATTTTCAAGATTACATTGTACCCGACGCTTGTTAACATTAGTGAGTATGGCAAATCACCTTTGATACGAACACGAACAAATAAAAGAAAAAAAAGGCCCTGAACGAGGTATTCTGGTGTTATTACTCTGCTCTTCGAGAAAGAGAGGCCGAGGGGATTAACTTTAAGGGTAAAATTTCAACCACACAAGGGTTTCGTTCAGAATTGAAAACTTAAAAGTTTAGCCTTCTGCTACAAAAAGCCGAAAGCTGCATGTAAGTATGACGAAAATATCAAAAAATCTAACGCAAGTATGGGAAAAAAACAGGCTCTAGCTACCCCGCTAAAAAAAGAAGAAAAAAAAGGAGCGACGATTCCTCATCAGGTTTCGAGCATTCATCTCGCCCGACAAACGAAATTACTCCCCGGGTCACAACCGGATCGCTCGTAAAATCCAAAGGCGCATGAATCAACTTTATAGACGAGCCCGAGCTAACTACTCCAGGCAGAAGGGAAAAAATTACGCTCACACTGGGCAGAAAAAGGGCGCATAATTCACGTCTTGGTTGTGTAAGGCAACCTTGTACGTACACGTACGTGTGTGTGTGTGCTTGCGAAATCGATCGCTCCGAAGCTAGAGCAGGAAAATCCGAGTCCCAGCATCGGAGACGGTCTATGCCGCGATGGACCAAAAAAAGAAAAAAGAGAGATGAAGACACGGTTAATTTAGGGAGGTGGGTATCTCCTCGGGGTACATTGAAATTGGACGCAGTCGAGCGAATTATTATAACACCCGGCGTGTGTACAAAAGACCGTGCGATGTATGCGCATACATTGCTATGTATGACTGCTGCAGCAATTCGTTTTCTATCTAGGTGGAGCGCAGCGCATGAGAGATGGGCTCGAGCTTTGCCTTTGCGCTTTCGCTTTTGCTATGTTTTGCTGTGTTGTCACTGTACACTGCATTCGCTTTGAGGGTGTCTACGTACACACACGCACACGTGACGAGTGTCAGCGTGATATAATGCACGCGCAGGCTAAAGTGCATTTTGCCTTTTTTTCCACACTTACGAGGCTCCGTTGCGTGTGGAGGGGTTGCAGGGATTTGATACTTTTGCTCGTCAAAAAGTCGTAGCTTATATAGGTGCACGTGAATGTATCTTTTATGCACTTCTGCGGATTTTATTTCGACCTTATACGTATCTCAACGCAAATCCTATGAATGTTCACACACGTACTCGTGCAAGCTTGCACGCATGCTTGGACATTTTTTCTAAACGTCCTATTTTGATCTCTTACGGCATAAAACGCATTTCTCATACGGCTTTTTGGGAATAATGTGGTAGGGTATATGACCCAGTGATCGAATTATGTCTCTAAAATGTCTCGAGGGCCAGAGTGATAATCATATATAAATGACTTTAGTATAACTAGTTAAGCATATCTTTAAAAATAAATGGAGTCATCGAGTACTTAAACTAGTAAAACAACCTAAATGTGCTTATAATCACACTTTCTATTAATAACGGAATAATAACTGTAATCCTCGATAATTGAGCCATCTACCCCTTATTAAACAGTTCAAGGTTTTTTTCCAATGAGAAGTTAAGAAAATCTGTTTCACTTGCATCTGATTATTTTGCATTCTTCAAGCTCCAAAAAACATAGGGGTGAAAATTACCTGCAGTATGGCAAGTAAAAAACTAAAAAAAGCAACAAAAGTTTTTCCCTTTGAGAGCGAGTTTTCGATCGAACAGGTGTGAATGCCGAGGACAAACACCGACAGTCCGTCCACATGCGGGTCCCCGTAGCAATATCAGCCTTTGCTCCTCTGCACACGTTACGTATATGTATGCATGTCTGCGGGTATACGTGTAAATATGCAAAGGTGAAACTCGGCAGTCGCCAGAATCAAATACCCGCCTCTATGTATATTGTGCAGGAAAAGACGATGATTGAACGAGGGCGCGTCGCAGTTATTTTCTTTTTTTTCCCCTCGTACCCTCATTTTCCCATTCGCACGCGCCGAGGATTAAAAGAGAAAGCGAGATACAGTTCAACGGTGGCGGCACACGTGATTGCCTGGATATTGGAAAAAGCAAGCGCTGGAATATATGCGATTCCTTATTTGTCGACTCTGCGGGGTAGCTCTCGATTCGTCCGGATTTCAGCTTTGGAAACTTTTGCAATCCCTACATGGAATCCACTGCATCACAAGTAACGAGACGCAATTTGATTAACCTTTTTTTTGAAATTAGAAAATTACGTTAATGTGTAACGAATAAATCAAGGAGGAGCTTACACTTTACACGTAGCACGTGACAACAACGCGTTTTACGCGAAATGTCCTCTGATCGACTCAGTCTATTTGGCGATGATTGCAATAATAGCAAGAAAAACAGTAGATTAATCAACGATTGACGATACGCAGGTGTATCACACGCATTTTGTATTCAAAACACCAAACTCGAAGCTAATGAAAAATTTTGCCATTACGTCTATACACCGCTATCTGCAGCAAAAAAAAGTGCAGAGCAACGAGGTCCGTATATCCACGTCTCGAGTATCTGCAGTAGAGTCGCCAAAGTACGGCTTGGGTACAAATATACGGTATAGACAAAGAGAGGAGTCATCGCTGTTACAGTGTAGTGGCGATATAGTAGTAATAATAGTGCGCAGCGCGGGCAAAGAGATGTATGTACGAGAGGGGGCAAAAGCGAGTGGGAGGAGTAGTCCAAAAAGCGAAGAAAATTGTTATTTCCTGGCACAGGCACGCGGCCAGGAATCGCGACTCCCGCTCTCGCGCTACTAAATATACACTTGCCAAATCGAAGAGTCAGCGCAGGGGGTGGGTAGAGAAGGGGTACTTTGCCGTAATTTCCGGGGAAATCGATGCGTCCGGGAGCACCCCTCCCGTGCTCTGTCCTCGAGAGCCATGATTGCGCTTGGCAACGACAACCTGTGCAGCGGCACTCTCGATTAACAAATTTTCGGCCGAGCGGAGGAGCCTGGGCTCCCCGAAACTTTAATTAAAACCGAATGCACGTACAGATCGGCCAGTTTCCGGACGCATAAGTTAATTTGAAATTTGTCAACGTACGAGCCACACCACTCTCGCTGGTACGTGCATGGGTGGAACCGTGTGATAGTCCTTCCCCGAACAGATGGCCATTGGGTGGCATTTAAGCCCTAACTCGATTGTTGTTGTTTCGCAGTGACTGCAGTCTACCCAACGCCTGCTGACACGCTGCTCCCGCTGGTGTTGAAAATCGATGCTGACAGCGATTGAGGCATCATGTGGTTTTTTTTTTTTTTTTTTTCTTCAACTGAGTCATCCAATGCTGTCTATATATCTCTATTTCATATTTTTTACCATCAATTGTACTTTAACGTTCGTGCAACCACATACGACAGAATCTAGCGTTTTCAGGATTGTGAAATTATACTCAATGTACTATGCATTTGTTCCGATACGTACACGGTTGTGTACCTGTGGTTACTTTTCGAGCCAGAAGGGAAAGGAAAGACAGAGCAACGCCCATAGTTTTACCCTTCACGGTGGGCCCGGAAAAATAGAAAAAGGACACGTTATAGGTAGGTACGTAGACATAGAGGACAGAACAAACGTATACATGTTCACCCTAGCAACGAAGAAGGAGAACCGAAAGAGAGAGAGAGAGAGAGAGAGAGAAACACATATACACCGGCCGACGTGGAGCGATAAATTCCGCTCACGTATCCTGTATATTGCAACAGCGAGTCCAGGGGCCGGCTCTTGCTCTGTATCATTCCTTTCAAATTATTAGAATCTCCCAAAGACCGTCCTTCCTTCTCCTCTTCCTCCGGCGGAAAAGAGCGACGCTGGCAGCTTGGCCCCCATCCCCATGTATCTGTACCATGCACACGTATATTATATCCTGGTTTTTACCGCCAGCCCACGCGAACAATACACTTTACGTGGGCTTTTCTTTTGCGCCCTCCTCTTCTCCCACCGCCAATTTTCTCAACACTCCATCTCGCCGTTCTTTGCCGGCTGCTCTTCGTTTTTTTCCATCCGTTTCTTTCGCCCAAACATTAGTTTCGGTCTTGGTATTAGGGGTGGTTGTTTTTCTATATGGATGGCTAACAACTCTACCAGAACTCTTAATTTTTCAGCAATCATTGTCAATCATTTAATCGATCAACTTGACAAATACAGTACATCATACACCAGGTGCTGTTACGCAAATAAAATTCTTATGAATCGGGTATCGATTAAATTTTTTACTGGACAAAAAAGCCACGCAAGTGAACACGAATAGATCTGACGCGAGGGCATATCACAAAGAGAGATTCGATGAACCGAGGCTCTGCTCCTCCTCCTTTGGGACGTTCTGAATATCCCACTCGTAATAATTGATATCTCAGTTTCCGGAGACAAGTGCAATGAAAATCCAATATCAATTATTCATTCGACGCCCCGATAAATCCCAACCAATAAATTTCCCGGCGCGTCGACTGTACGTATCCAACAATAGAAGCAGCGACGCTAAGGATCAATTCTAAATTCTCCTCGCACGCCGATCCCCGAGCTGCAATCAATATCCTCGCCAGTCGTCGTCGCCGTTCCGAGTCTTGATTGACGCTAACGTATACTCTCTCTCTCTCTCTCTCTCCCTCTATGCTTCACACCTGCACATCTTTCGCTTTTGTCCCTTTGTATGTATCCACATAAACGTACGTATACACACGCTCAACACCGTATCCCGTGTCTCGGTGGCGCGGCGTCCTTTTGTCCCGCGTTCGCGAAAATTTACGACACGACGCGCTAGGCATTCATATTTCCACGCTCGTGTGCCCCCCCACCCCCTGGCGCGTGTATAAATCGCCGCGCTCGCAGCACCTAAGTGGCTCTGCCACTTTTCTGTGTTCATAGATTCCGCGCCAGACCGCATCAAATTTATACACGCCGCTGAAATACATGTGCATCCACATGTACACCCCCTCTATTCGTACGCAAATATGAGCGCAAGACTTCCCCCCCCCCCCTCCTCATGATTCACGCAAAGGACAGATGTGAGAAGGAATATAGAGATTGATGAGTAGCAAAAAGCCGCTTGAGGAAGCTCGTTGCTTTTGTAGAATATTCGGAGTCACAATTTTCAAAGATCACAACCAAGGTATCCTTGTTTTGGAATTAGTGTGCTCCGTAGAGTTCTTAATTTCCACTTGGAGTCGGAGTATTTCAAACTTAATTCCTAATTGCGTTTCGAAGCAGGGGGTGCTCAGAGCTCAATTATCAATTACGTTCTAGAGTACTGAGCACTCCAAGCTTAAGTCCCCAATTCCATATTAGGGTGCGGAGTGTTCCATTGCCTGATTTCTAATTTCAACTTGGACTACAAAGCATTTAAAGCTTGAACTGCACTTCGGAGTACAGAGTGTGGACCACTGCAATTTCAATTTTGAATAACGATTCAGATTACGGAGCACTCCAAGTTTGATAACGAAATTCACTCTGTTGCAAGGAATGATTTTTGACTGGATTTCTAACAGAAATGGATTCCAACACGTACTGCGAAATCAAGTCCTACTCTAAATCAGCTACATAATGTTTTTCAGATTTCATTTGGAATTCTTTAATCGAGGATGAGATTTTCTCAGTTTGATTTTAATTGTCACTCTAGAGTATACGGACTGCAGAGTAATGTAACTTAAATTCGGAGTACAGTGAACAAGTTTTATTCCAAAATCCACCCAGAAGAACAAAATTATAAATTAAAGTTTGAAAAGAAATTAATCCTGGGTTGCACACGCAAAAGCTTGCAAATTTGATTTCAACCGATGTAAGCTTTTCTAAACCAAATGTTACGACTGATGCATTATCATACTTAGACTTTCATGTATGCATTTTGGATATTGGATGTAATTATAAAGGCAATAGAGTGATAAGAGACATAATTTGAATAGCTATTAAGTAGTAGTATTGTCTATTGTCTATGAGAATGTAACTGTTTTTATCAGTGCTTAAGAATATAACTATACTCTAACGAATAATTATGTGCGTTATGAAAAATTAACTCACGTGAATTGAAACCCATAAGGTGTCCTGCGACTGCATTGTAAGATTATCAGGGGTACGTGTCATTATACTACTGCAAATAAAATAATTTTTCATGAATAAGTAACATGAACTGATTGGTAATATAAATGAATAATTTATCAATATCAATATCAATTTAATTACACATAATTTTCAAAGGACGAAACCATAGGTTTTATGATACCAGACTTTTAGAAATTATTTTGGCTCGTTAACTACGTAAGTAACGCGAAAGAGCCTACGAGTACCTTGTTTATAAGTAAAGTATGAGAAAATTGGGAAATATTGACTATATCTATCCACACTTTTGATGTACTAATTAAATTTGCTGTCTACATCAATAGCACTACCTGTCATTTCAATGTTGTAATACTCAACAACCATAAAAAGTACGGCATTGTTAGTAAAAGCTATATAGCAGCTATACCACCAAAGCCCCCCATTAAAAACTTTACTTTATTACCCTCAAAACTTGCTCGTGGACAATTTTTATATGCTTCCCTTCTCTAGAGTATTTAAGCTGTTTGCGTTACGCTGTACCCGTAACTGTAAGAGAAAAAAAAGAGACTAATAGAATCGCTTGTTGGTACAATTAAGACAGCTGGACGACAAACATTGGTCTTTATATAAAAAGAGAGTACCACCTTCTAAAAACTTTTAAAGGTAAAACAAAAAAAATAGGCGAACTAAAGAAAGTTTAAGAAGAAGAAGGAAGATTACAAAGCGGAAATAGTAAAAAGGACAAACTGTGAAGTAGTGTGGAGACACGCTGAATCATGAAATATTGCTTCCTGCAAATACATATACATGAGTAGGTACATTATTTTAAATGCCACTAAATGCGCTTTTTTATCTGACAAAAGTACCTAATTGAACCTTTTGTTTCTATAAAAAGTGACCATACCATGAGAAGCCATACGCGAATGAACCAGCTGTGAGGAAGGGAGATTCCAAATTTTCCTTGTATCTACTGATGGTAAGGCAGAAATATAAATGTGGTCCATTAGGAAGTTGATGGTATATGGGGATTGTAAACCTCTGCTAAGTAACATAAAAATCAGAGAGATGTCCCTCAATGTACTCCATGGTGATCAAAGTATATTGCCTCTAATAAGGGGATCTTTCTGGATGAGGCGATTCCTAGTTCAGATCTTTTTGGACTGTTTAAATCCAAATGTCACTATGATAATGAAA
The DNA here is from genome assembly GCF_000648655.2 of Copidosoma floridanum. The sequence goes on along the minus strand of NW_019379845.1, from coordinate 1,428,651 downwards.
CCAAACTAAAAGAGCTTGCACATTCTAAGGGAACAGAGTATTTCAAATTCTATCAGACTAGGTACAAGTTCCCATGGTTTCGAAACTCAGACTTTGACATGAAGTAGATAGTTATTTTTAACAGAATGAGAAGTGGCCACATGTTCCTTAATTATTACTTGTATAAATATCATATTACAAATAGTGATCTATGTAAATGTGGTGAAACACAAGACACAATTGACCAGGTATTCTGGCACTGTCGACTATATGAAAGGGAAAGAGCCGTTATGCGGGACAAGCTAAAGAATCTAGTGACATTTCAAGAAATTGGCAACTTTTCCATGATTTTTATGCTAAGTGTTATGGATAAAGATATGCTGAGAATATTAGCAGAATTTATTCATGGGGCTAAGCTGAGCATATAATGGTTTGTATTTATACTTAGGAGCTATAGAGGTATATATTATACTATTTATACTGAATTCCATTCAGTTCTATAAGAGAAATTCAAGTTACTTAATCTTACTTAACCATAGTTAATAATTTACTTAAATGATCACTTAAGTTAAAATGTATGGGTCTACTAGACTCACAACGTTTTTGCATTTCGTATTTATATGTAACCTTATGCATTGTTCATAAATATTTGGTTTCCTTCTTATGTAAAACTTTATTTATTGTATTTAAAAAGGGCGCCTTTATACTCCATTAATTTGATATGTATATATCATATGTATATATATGTAATGTAGTTAAGTGTGTAATATAATTTTAACTGTATTTGTGTTATGGCAAAAATGTACTCAAACTGCCAATAAAAATTTTATTCAATCAAATCAATCAAAGAATATTTTTTTAATGAAAGCTAGTAAAACAGACATCTAAGTTTTATATATCAAATAAAAGAAAAAATTTTTTATTAAAAATTGTGGTCATTTATTGTGTACCTATACCTGACGAATATTAATTTTGTAATCATGTATTTATCGTGATTAATAGCTATAAATTGACGTAATTATTCAACAAAAATTTGGTAAAAATAATTTTTTTCAACGTAACCTCTACTATATATTCTAGAGAAAAAATTAAATAGTAGGTTAAAATGATGTATAGTTATTATTTTATTATCTCTTACAAGCAGCTCAAGTCTGGAATAGATTTTAATTGAACCGTAGAGAAAACCTCTTTGTTTCAAAGGCAAGTAATTGTTCCTGGTTAAAAAAAATCGAGAAAAAAAATTAATGGACAGAGTCAAAAAAGTAATATTCCTTGTCTGATGACGATAAATTAATTTTTTCCATTCATCCTTTCTGTTTACAAGCATGAACGCGCACACACGCAAAAATATTTACATTACCGTGGGTTTGGACGTGATTAATATAACGACGTGTCATACGGTGTGTAAACAGTGGTACGGTGGGTTGGGCACTCACGCTTGTAAAACAAGGGTTGCAGAGTGTCACACGGTAATTTAAAAAAAAAAAGACTTGTCTACTTGACGTTGCGCTTGTATTTATATTTACATGTGGCTGTAATTGTATACTCTTGTGTCAGATACACAGCCCATGCAAGCACACAAGAGTAGCATACGTGTACTTGTATGTGCCCTCCTCATGTAGCGTGCATAATATTATAATAACTAGAAAAAGATACGTCGACTGCTGCTGCAACTTCTACTGCTGTTGCTAATGTTGCCTGTCAAGGTACGAATGCCGTCCTGGACATTTGAAATTCAGATGAGTTTGTTCAAGTACTTTGACGACTTAATTATATACTGACGTCGATGCGGTCAATTAATCCCATGCATGTTCCTGTAGATGCATAGTTTTTGGCATTCATTTGAAATTTTTTTATTTCTATCTTTTCTTGTGAAATATTTATTCCACTTGGTCTACTTATCAGATTTAAAGTGTTCATCGTAGTATTCATACATAAATGTGGATGCAGTATCAATTTCTTTAGAAAGTATAAATAAATTTATAAAAAAAGCAGATGTACACTACTTTTGAAACTCAACATTTGTTTCACATACTGAAAGTTATATCTTCTATTTAAGAAAATAAACAATTTACTATTAATAACATCAGTTACGACAGTAAAATAACCAAGAGACCATTACTGATACCAGCTGGTACTTTTACCCCATATCATGACTAATGGTAGTTTGTGAGCTACACCTAAAACCCAGGTGTCAATGGCAAGAGAAGGAAGACTGACTCAAAATAATCAGAAAATTGCTTTGTTACTACTTTCAAAGGCTTGATCGAAATGCAAGAGATTTTCAGAGTTGTATGTAAAGAAGGTATGGAGCTATCTAATGCAGAGCCTCACTAAAGCACTACACTAAGGGGCCACCGCGTCTGCATTTCCTCGATGACTAGGAGCAATTCATCGAGAGACTCCTGAACTTACATACCATAAACTAACTCAACTGAAAGTAATGGCATCTACAAAAGCCAATGCAGAGCTATTACCAAAAGTGTGACGGACGGGACATATAATTGACATGAAGAGGGAGCGAGGGAAGCAGGTAGATTTTTAAGCAGCCTTTGAAAGAAAAAATCAAAGTTATACTTTAAGTTTCGGAAAGAAAGAAAACATCCTTCCGTATTGATGCTGTCATCGATCTTCCTCCGTTGTGATTCTTTTGTGGTAACGCCAATTTTCGTTTTTTGTTTTTTTTCCAACTTGACAACCCGTTAACATGTGGCGACAAAGTGGTGAGAGGTAACAGCTTTTGTTCTCGTGATGAAACCTCGAACCCATCCACTGTAAGTTCACGATAATTCTTTATCCTCAACTGAAGAGTCAAAGATAGAAACGCATGTACGACTTCAAAATGTCACCCACGCACGCACGAGCGATGTTTGCCAAAAGCAACATTGATTAAACCGCGTAATTGGATTGCGGTTCACGTTGGGGGGGAAAAAAAAAAATCACGCTCGAAAGATAAACAACATTCAAAGCATTTGTTCTTTGTTCGCACTGAGCCACAGAACATGCGTGGCAATTAATTACCTAGTGTTTACTCTCCAGTACTTATTTTTGTCAAGCAACCCCTCAATTTCGCTACTCCACCGTCTCGGAATCAATATAACGTTGCCATGTTTGCCTGCACCTGAGTGTCCTGTACAATGGCATCGGTGCGAATCGTACCCATATGATTATTAAACAAATCGACTGGCACGTATCACTAAGGCGATCGTAAGTTTTCTGGGTTGGGAAGTCCCTGAGGTTATTAAGCCGTAAGAAACGTAAGCTGCTTGCATGTAGACGTATACGTGGAGGCGTGTAATCTATTCTCGCACACAACACGTATATATATACGAACCCATTGGCTGATTCACAATGTCAGCAGAGTAAACTATGGGAGAAGAGAACTATGTGGTGGATCCGATGTCCGCTTGTTTGGAATTTTTTTTTTTTTTTCGCTACGCGTTCCGATAGTCGCGCGTGTGTTTGTTCACGTGTTTTTTGTTTGCTCTTAGGCCTTCGCAACGATTGATTCGAGGACGCGAGCGTGCATTTAATGAAAGCGCACGGTTGTAATTGTAAACCGTTACCGTTAAACGCGTACCCAAGCAGGGACGATGGTCCGAGAAATTACCTGGAATCAAACGATGTACTTTGGCCATGATGTGACTTTTTTTTTACGGTTCATTCATAAATATTTATATAAATACTTCACAAGCGAGCAATCGAGGCATTTATCCCGAGGTGGGTGACATTTACAAGTCCACGTATTCGGGAATGTCTATTCTTATCGCTGAAAAATTTCAAAAAATAAAACACCCAATTAATCTTCAGGATTAAGAATAGTTTCGTATCGTCACTGTATTGATCAAAATTTGGCAAACATTCAAGTATCCGTGTTTTCTGTACGTGTGTTTTTTTTTCTCTGATTAAAAATACGCGAGCTCAACCATCGGAAAAACTATTATTATTCTCCAAGAATTCCAAATAAGATACCCGATCTTTTTTATAGCATACTTTGCACATTACGCCATAAATTTACATTAATCGACATTTACTTTTAAGCAGTGATAGTGAGGCGTTCAATTTATGCACGTATAAAAATTTAATTCCAACACGTACTGTGATTCAGTGATTTCTCACCTTTGAGTGCACAACTGGCTTCTTCAAGAAAAAGTACATGAAGAAAAAGCAAGTGCGAATCTGAGCTATTAATTATGGATAACTCCATGATTGCACGAGTCATATTCTCACGAATAAAAGGCTTCGACGATGGTAATCCTGATTTGAAAATATTTACAAACCGGTGTCACTTACGCAATTGTGCCTTACGACAACTTCTTCGACAACTTCTCCATTACAAAGTTATTGCTTTTTACGTAATCTAGTATCATTAGACAGTGATTTATACGTTAAATTTATTTTTTATTAATTCAGTGATTCATTCATTTGAATTAATAAGTCCTTATGTTATTCATTTAGGTTCGTTTTTAAATAAATAAATAAAAACAATTAATGATATAAAACAAAACAAGCGTACATAACGAGAACCATCTGGATATGTGTTGTGAATTAAGCAGTGCAGCAATGAGCTACCGTATCAAATTACACGGAGGAAGCAAACCACAGGAATTATTTTTAGATCGACTACTCATCTCTACACAGGTATCGTTCGAATTGTCGCACTCGAAACTTCCTTCCCACTAATCGTCCTCTACGCGAGCAATGAAGCAGTACTTGTATCAGGTTTAATTGACAAACAGCATTTTTTGTTAATTATCAATTCATCATATTATCAATTCAAATCAATAACCAGCAAAGCCACACTGCCCCAACGCACGTAAATCTCAAGCAGGTTATATCCTGCCATTCAGGCCATTAATTTTCTTTTTGGTTGCCATAGTAGTTGTAGAAAGAAAGGGATTCTCAATTATGGGAAAATTTAGTACATTTCATGCAGGAGTTTCTGAAGAAGGAGACCTGGTGTAATTAACTTTGAGTTTCACTCTTTTGGGAGCTACTCAAGTTTTCCCATTGAAAGACCAGAGTTTTGGGAGGGAAGTTTTCCTTGATGCAACGTTTGATTATGGAAATACCTTCGAACGCAAGAGAGCACAAATTGAGCGAGGACTCTTGATGAGGTTTTATCAAGACGAGGTGGGAGGAAGGGTATGTAGACTCTTTGAATTTTACATTTGAATTTTCGGGTGCGAAGGAAATTGCTCAATCTTGAAATAAGTTTTTACGCGCAGATTAATTAAATTCTTCTATATTTTTTTTAAGATAACATTTCCTCAGAAAACCTTTAACTGACAATCGTAGAGTACCACACGTCTTTCTCGCACTTTCTTTCAGGGGCAATGCACCTCGCCTCGTCCGATAACTATGATTTCGTCCATACACTGTATTATTGAAACGTATACCAATCAATAGAGCAGAGTTGCACTAAGAAGAATCCATTATTTAATAACATTAGTTACGTTGTTCGAGTTACTATGTCATCATGTTTGAAGCTAATTTATAAAAAATTTTACAAAAATATCTTATACCAATCCATCATAAACAAGATAGTTCTTTTTAGTAAACAAATAAATGAATTATTGTAAATATAGCTCAAACTATGCGTTACATTGAGATTTCATGATAAGACGGACATGTAACCTAAATTTGGTGGGCGCTACAAAGAAAATCCATCAAAAGCAAGTTTCTTCAAGTGTAGGGGTGGCTTATGTCATGCTTTTTAAAGTTATTTAGCGTTAACTAACGATGGATTTTAATAGAAAACATGAATTAGATGTTCTTTATTTTTACCAAGTAGTTTTCATGAAACGAGGATCTGAAACTTTGAAAGCTCGAGATACATTGGAAGGAATTAGAATACCTTGAAAGCTCTCTTGAAGTAAGCCCCAAATATCTCGAAACTCTCCTCGAGGACTTCTTCCCAGCTACTCCCCTTCGGGAAGTAAAAATCAGAGCATCGGTGGTGCTTGTCCGTACATCTAAACTCCAGGGGAGAAAGCTGCCTCGCAGTGCACATGGTTGATTAGTCAGGAGAGGAAGGGAAACAACGCACAGATCTTTTTGCCTTTTAAATAGCCTTTGCATATAGCAGGACTACTGGGGAGAAACTTGGTAGATTGAGTTAGGAAAGTCTTCTCCTCGATCCAATGCTTTTCTACTGAAGTGTAGCAGCAGTAGTCAACGTAACCAAATAAGCCCTTTGGAAACAGGTGTATGTGCGTACAATATATATTTGGAATGCCTATAACAGGAGGACTGGCGTTGTTGAGGACTTAAAAAAATAGCATGGCACGTTGGGGTTGTTATTGCTGTCATTGTCAATAGCAAAACGGTGTCAGCTATACTTTCTCATTCAGCGAATATGCTAAACATTTAACTACAGAAATAAAGTTGACAGCCACTTTTTTATACCATCAAGTATGAGTTTATTATTTTATCTTTCTTTATAAATTATACAGTGCTTATTTTGCCTTTCAAACATAAAATATTCAGAGGTATGGGTGAATAACTATCACGTACATGAGATATTGTCAGATTTGATATTTACTAATTACGGTGTGCAGCCTCAAGCATGTCTACTTTGGCAAAGTAGGTAGAGTTTTGATGAATCAGGTCTAAAATTGCATTAATCAATGTTTATTTAGGGCTGGTATAAAATCTCCTTTGAATATTTATTGCTAATATTAATAGCATTGACTCGTTTATTTTTTGTCAGAAACTTCACAACAGAAACATAAAAAAAAAAAAATCTGAGACCTACTGTTGCGAGGTACCGCTTTCCACTTAAATTAAGCCAACGGAACCTTGGGGCGTTGAATAAACGTTGTCGATGAAGAAAACCCGCTCCTAGGAATTATTTACTCAAAACAGAAGAAACCCAGTGGACGATCTTTTCCCCCAAAGATCTCGCGAATATCGCCAGCTCTCACCAACACAATAGTTTGGAGAGATGAATGAAAAAAAGCCTGGAGCCATTACCTCTTCAGAGCACACGTAGATAGCGTGCGCGTGCACATCGTCACTTCTCATTCTTCTTCTTCTTCTCAATAGAATCCGTAGCAGCGGTATAAGTCGGGTTTCCGGGGCTTAAAGAGGCAAGAGGATAGCTGCGACGCTGACAATCGACATCCGTTTCACGACTACTTCTGTTTACGGAAATCGAGAGGGCACTCCCTGCCGGCGTCAGTAACCGGCCAGGAATCTTTGCAAGCTACCACATTCTGTGCCCATATATATACCATATACATCATCCTTACCGGTTTGTCCCGCTACTGGTGCTGCTGCCGCTCGAAATCTTTTCTTCGCTTTACTCCACTTCGCTGCGGCATTAAAAGTTCTAGTTCCACGATAAGTGCGTTTATTTTGCGGGTGCAAGGTGAGAGGCGACACGTACATGCATCGAGCGGGAGGCGAATATTTCGTGCTAAAGGCGCAAGTACGGCGTTTCAATTAAGCGAGAAAATAGCCGGCGCAGACGTAACGATGTTCGGTGTAGGGCGTTAAAGGAAGGAAAGCAGTACGAACGATTTAAAAACTTCAGATTAATTTTACTTAATCATTACAAATATATTGCACAAAAAGCATCTGCGTACAAAAATGGTAATGTGTTCCTGTCACGCGCACGTGAGCGTATGTTGAAAAAGCTACAACTGAAACCCATAATCACCACCTACAATCGTTATTTTCATTCTCATCCTCATAATCAATAGAATATCGTAAAAAGTCTTCAAGAGCAGAGTCACAATGTCAACAATTCATTGTTAAAATAACACATGCACCTTTGAGTGAGTCGTCTTGACTGCCAAGGGTAAAATTTTGTAAAAGTTACAAACGAACACAGAAAACGCAAAGAGGACGCCAAGTACACTTCTGCAGAGTCTTGGATAATATGTATACAATAGCAAAAGCTGAAAGTGCTATGTATAGGCAGAGATCCGTTTGCGTTAATTTTCACAAATTGCTTGCAAGTGCGCTTCGAGCTTAGATAGGAGTGACGAGGCTGGGGATAGAGAAGGCAGCTTGTATAGCTTTGCATGAAATCTGATTTAATAGGTTTAGGAGGTAAAGAGAAAGCGAGGCTCGATGACAACGTTGATGCCTACACATGTAATTAATTAATACCTACGGTGGAGCGAACGAGCGATGCACGCGCGAAAGGGCAAATACGAAGGAAGTTAAAACGGAAGATTCCCGAGTCGCTCTTGAGTACGTTACACGGTATGTTGCTATTGAGAGTTAGGAATTTCAAGATGTTTAGTTTATGTGCTTATGTACAACACAGAGATCAACACTGTGTGCAATCTGTGAAACTTGAAAGGTTCAGAGTAAAGTACATGTTACCTATATATTTATGTATGACTCTATCAGAATATCAGGCGTAACTTTGAATTCTAATATTGTATTTGGACATAACATGACTTACCTTGTTAACAGATGTTTCGGAAAACTAGCTCGCTTATAAAAATATTTTAGTTTAATATTGCAAGAAGGTGTGGAGCAACAAAATATCTTGATTGTATCTTAATCTACCGAAAAAATGTTTTAGACAAAAGTTTTATTACCTCATAAGTACAACTATTTTAGAACCTTAGGTGTAACTTTAATCTTTTTCTATAAACGCCAACATAGGAGTGAAAAATTTTATAACCAGAAGTTCACTTTTGAACACTTCAAGTTAAGTTAAATTCCTTTGCTGGAATCAAACATACATATACTTATTAAGAACAATCAGTTACTTTTTAAATATTGTTCATGATTAAACTCAGGGTCATACTCAAAGTCATTAATTGATGGTCTCATACACCTTTTGTCAATTTTTTTTTTCGTCATCTGGTGTTCGTGAAGTCTCAAAATAAATTTTTTTTCCATACCCATCCTTTCATTCCTAAACTTCACGGTCAAACAGAGCAACAAAACTATAATCTAGAGGAATAGGCACTTTATACTACAATACGTTGGAAAAAAAGACATGCAACCAGGCTGCAAGAGAATCTCGCCAAATTTCGCTACAATGGGTTTCGGGTACGATTCGCTCGTCGAAACTTTACGAGCGAGCGACTCTTCACTGCTATCTATTCTGCTGCTGCACACACTCCTCGTGAATTCTCATTTTACTGTTCCATGCGTCTGTATATATTGTTATACGAGCACTCGTTGCTGCATCTTATGGACAAATTCAGACTCTTCTATTTTTTACACGTACTTTTTACGAGAGAAGTATTTTGCGCTGATGATGCAGTTTATTTTTTTTATACTGCGCCCCGTAAAGCTAACAAATAAAAACGCATAAACTAAAGAGAAGTTGGTTATTTTAAGGTCAACTTAAACATTTTTTTTTTTTTTTTATCATAAATATGCAATTTTTCTTCAATCTTTTAATATTTTACATATGCTTATCGATGTTTTACGTTTTTTGGGCCATTTAATTGTCAAAAGTATAGTATACATGTTTCATTAAAAAATGTAAATACAAAAAGTGTCTGCCACAAAAACTCGTTACAACAGGTAGCGAATACGGTAGATTACCACTCGAAGGTACGCTTGGCCATTAACTTATGTGATATAATTGCACACGCAAGTGCCATCGCTGTATTGTACTCAATTATTTTTGTAGATATCTGCATGAATGTGTGATGGTGTTCATTTGGCTTAGTAACAGTTTTAATAATTAATCGAGCAACCTGTGTTTAAAATTGAAGTATAGTTGGGTCTGCTATGGTTGAGAGTTGACGGGTAAAAAACGTTCATGCAACCAACGCACAAAACCTGACACACAAACAAGAGATAGAGTCCAGCTTTCAAGAATATTTTGGAAATAAAAAAATAAAAATTTAAGTATGTAGGGAAAATATAGGATCTTTGTGAGCCAATAATAACGATATAGATAAGCTTGGATGTTAAATATATCTATATTAATTCTCTGCGACGTTTCGTTCGGATTTCCCGAACCTCATCAGGCAGACTAAAATACACAAATAAACAACAAACAACACTTGTAACGAAATAATTAAGTAATATAAGATGGTATGTCAGATATAGACGCAAACAAGTTATTACCTTACGGCAAAAGACTTAAAAACTAATATAGACGATAGGAGAAAGTACAGTTCGCATCGTCAGTCGAAACCCTACTAAACATTATATATACGATGGCAAGAGTAAACAGTAAATAGAGGAATAATAACACTGTTATGTATGTGTGTATATATAAATACACACATATCAAAATTTAAAGTAAGAAATTTCAGTAGCGACAACAAAAGGTTCTCAAAATTACACATACATACTGTTTGCAAACTAATCATTAAATGAAAGAAAAAGTTGCAATATATTATTTGAATTTTGAAATAACAAGATTATATACTTTGCTGAGATATTCAATGTCCTCCTTTTTATTGATACAATTCTCAGTCATTAATATGTAGCATTTCAGAATAAATACGTTTTTTCCATACCATTTCTCTATCCAATATTCTTACATTCTTCCAATCAAACAGGTGGTTATTTTCAACCATGTGTTTGGTAACAACAGACTCAAGATTTTTATTTTGACGATGTTCATCAATTCTATTCTGAACTTGTCTTTTTGTTTCACCAACATATTTAGTTGGGCAGTTCGCGCATGACAATTCATAGACAGCTCCTATGCTTTCAAGAGGCAAAGAAGAATCCTTACCCAACTTAATAATGTTACTTAGGCTTTTTTCTATTGTAAAATAGAAACAGTTTGTTTTAATTTAAAAAACGTACTTTCCAAGGAAGATTAAAAAAAAAAAATTTTTAATAACACATTTACATACGTTCTTGGCACTCGTTCTACAATATAACTTAGCCCAAATTCAACTTGTACAAGGCAAAGCTTTGAAAAACCTGCAATGCATGCTAGCGTGAGAGGATACTAGGTAGGCGATAAAGTTTTGTATTAATTTGCACTAAACCATAACGTGATAAATTTTTTCCGACTATCGTTGAGTGCTCTCAAAAGTACATAAAAAAATTGAATTCGGTCACTCTGTGATCACACGTGGCTATCCCTAGGCAATATCTTTGGCGGATCTCTCGCGCATAAACAGGAACTGGAGCAGTGTAACGAAGCGGTACCTCTAATCCAGCTTCCAGTGCTTTCAGCAGCAGCCAAATCGCGAGCTAAGCCGCTTCAATAACAAACTGGCTAATAGTCTGATAATCGTAGGTAAACAGAGAGCGAGAGAGAGACATATAGATGAAAGCCAGCAATGTAATGTGGCAGAAGCCCGCGGCCGTTGCACGGTCAATTGGTTTATCCGTACGGAATCCTCTCTCTCCACAACCTTCTGCTCTACGCCAACGCTGGCAACGTACTTGCAATTAACTCGCTCGACTTCCTGCCGGAGCCACACCGACGAGCACTCCTAATCTTCCTCGAATTATAATTCGGCGCGCGCACCCATATCCTCCCTGCACTTATCACTCTGTGTCTGCTCTCTAAATACGAAAGCTCTCATGTTCGGTGCGAGCCAGACCCCCTCGGTCCCGATCTCTCGTGCCGTACAACGAATCGCGAGCCTCGCTTCTTCCTCCAGACGATAAGAGCTGAATTTATTAACACTATTTTGGTTTAAATTTGACTTCAAAGGAGACACCACACTCGCGCAGAGCTCTTTCGCCTCGAGTTTGTTTTTTACGCGTATTGGATGCTCCCTCGATTCTTCAGGATTTCCCAGAGGTACACATTGATTTCGAAGTATGGACGTACGTGAATACGCCTCCGATTTGTTTATTTTGGTCAGCGAGCTGCCGATTGAGATTTCGAGCGATCACTTTACGTGTCGAACCTTTGAACAAATCAGTGGTGTACGCTCATTGTGAAGAAAGGAGGGAAGGAAGTAATAACTATTTGATGCACGGGAAAGAAAGCATTTGTTCCAGGAAGAGGTGCTCTCGAGTTCTATTTCTACACACTCCCCAAACTTACCGCATGAGCAATGCCAATTGATCATTTCATACGACGTCATGTATACACATTTTCGATCATACGTGAATTCCTATGCCTTGGTATTTCTTGGGTAGAGTAAAATTCAAATATACAAAGTTTTGTCTCTGACACAGAGTCGTGTGGAATTTCAATTACATGGGTACTACTGAATTTTTCGGATCAAAAAAGTGTTTGTGGTTAAATTTTTTTTTTTTTTTTTTTTGTTTGTTAAAAAATAATGCTAATAATTCTAAATTTCGTCCAAAAACACATAGAACACTTTATTAATTACTGCTGCAAGGAGAGAGTATTATGCTTTATGAAAACACAAAGAACAATTGTACGTCCGAGATGTATAATTATACCAAAAAGCCAATGTAAACTGTTGCGTTTGACTAATTTATCTGGTCGAATGGAAATCGGGATATTTGCTTATTCAGAAGATGGAGGGCCAGGGTACTACAATTTTAAATGTTCATTATTCTGGAACTGCAAACTAATTTTTAGATATTTAAATAAATTTTTCCGCCCTCGGATGGTTTTGGGAGGCTGGTACTTCCTCGGGCGAAAAAGCCGTTTTCCAGAACTCATTCGAAAAGTCTCCTTTACGAACCTCGTTACGTCCCTCGCCTTTGGCTCGGGCCGCAAACCTCTCGGTTCGCACACAGAGACTTTTCAAACTCGTAGGAAAACTACCATAAGATACCCAAAGGATTCAAGTACGGCAATCGCACTTGTCAATCAAGCCCCTCCAAAAAAATGTTCACCATAATGTAACTTTATTCAGGCATCAGTTTGTTTATACTCGCAAAAACCACTCGTTCACGTAATACTAATCAGTACATGTACGCGCATGCAAGATAGGCATAAGTAATCCCAAACCAGTAATGTATGCTGGCAAAAGCAAAGAGAGCACATACAAACAAGGTGTGACCCATTTATGGTGTTCCATAACGCGGTCCTCGTACCATCACTACTGTTACACGGCACGTGACCAGGCTCACCGCGACTTACTTACGGTCTCCCGTCGAAACGGCATAATCCCCGAAACCCGTTTCCACAACGACTTGTAACTTTCACGATCGGCTCGGCTGCTCCATTTGAAAGCGTTTTCGGTTTTCAATTGCGAGAGCAAAAGAAAGGGCTGGAGTTATAAAGAAGCTGACTCTGCTCTTGCTTTCGGGCTTGCTTTTACGGTAGGGAAGGGGACTACTCTTATTCTTTCGGCATTTGGTCCCCAGTTTTGTTCGGATTTTTAGGTCTTTGTACGAAAGGAGGGGACGGAAACGACGAGGAGAGAGGTACCTTCGTTTTTTGGCATGTATAATGCACACCGCACGTGTGATTTGATTGTGCCGTGAGCACGAAAGTCGAGCGAGGATTACGGACGGATTAAGTATTTGGCTCTGATTCAGATTATTATGGATGGGCTTCAAAAGGGGTGTTCCTACGATGATGGAACAACAACATATGTATATCATGCGCAGTGAGTATGGGTAGTAGAAGTTGGCAAGTGGCATTCAGGGTGTATTCCGCCAACACGCAGCCTAAATGTATCATTCAGAGTTTTACATTGCAATATGACCTTAACTAACTCAACTGACGGAGTCTTTTTTGAATACAGCTTTTACGGGTGTTTTTCTAGTCTGACGTCTGAGTATGTTTCGTGAAATTGGGTGCCAAAGATGAGCCTCTGCTAATATTGTTAAGAAGTAAAAAATTGACGCCATCGTTATAGGGGTACTTGTCCATCAGCTGCATACAACACTGACCAACTCCAACTATATGGACTATAATAAATTTCCAGTAATCGGCCTAAAAATCTATTTGTAAGTAAAGTAATGATTTTTTTTTTTTATTTATTTATTTTTTTTTTTTTTTTGTTATTTCATAACTGTGTATATCCGCACCGTACGGCTGTGATACTAGAAGTTTATAAAAATGATTAATAATGGAGAGAAAATAAGTTTAATCTCCTCGTAATCGTTGAAAAAATCAAATTCAACACCTGTCTTTACATCTGAACACAACATCATTAAAAGAGCTCGTTGGAAGAATTATAAATTTTGACTCGACGAGTATACATCTTGAGTAAAAGTTAAAATACTGTTGGGAGGTAAGGGAGAGAGCCAATGGTCCAGCCCAACATCTTGGGGAAAACTTTTTCATCCCACCAATTTGCAAATTTCACCTTCCCTTTTCTTCTTTTCCCCTCGGTGCTTCTCTCCAGACTCGAAGACCAGACTCAAAGAATAGCTGAAAGTTTTGCATTTTTAATTGACCGACCAGTCAACCCCAACCAGCCCTTAAGTTCTTTAAACATCGAGAAATCGTTGAGAGGCTGATAAAAATGTAGAGAAACTACAGATTTTGTTTCCCCTGTGACTGTATTTTCAGAAACAGACAAATCATTTATACACTTATGTTTGAGGAAAACAAAATAATTTTAATGTAACGATTTCACTTAACTTTCATCCCCTGATGAAAGAATCCCACAGTTAAAAGCTGAATTACAAAAATAATCATGGTTGTGCAGCAACGAGCATAATTTTAAAGTATAGGTACACATATTTGCCACTATCCTGTTTAAGTTCGCTGAGGGAGAAAGCAGTAACGGTAACCCAGATCACCTTAGAGAATTTTTAGTACAGTGGTAGTATCACAGAAGGAGTCGCACAATCGCTTTGTGGAAGAGTTTAGTCGAGTCGAATGGTAGGAGCAGTTTTCCACAGCCTTACTGACATCACTCCTGCTATGCTACAGCTGTAGGACATCTATATTTTCCAGGGCTTCGGCAAGTTGCCAACAATGGCTGTTTTGTCGGTACTAAATGCTGTATATTTCACTACCACTATTCCCACCACAGCAACCCTTAACAAACATAAGTGAATTATGTTCTATGCTGGCGCACCCTCCGTTCGATGCTCTAATGCGAGCTTTCACTCTTCAATCCTCGTATTGTATGCAAATCCATAACTGCCCTCTCTTCCTCCTTCTGTTTTTTTTCGTCCGTGGTATGACCACTGTTGTATATTTTTTTATTTTAGATCAACGATTTAATTATTCCTCAAGAAAATCATTAAAACAAATTTTTTCTATCGGTTAGAGAAAGGAAGTTTTTAAACATCAATTATGATGATAAAATAGGCGACAGACGACGTCTGAAAATTTAACACTCGTGATTTTCGACGTCCCTAGTATACAGGTGTATGAAGAGAAAGTAAATCAAGAAAGATCAGGTCCGAATAATCTTGAGCGCTTTATTCGCTTGATTTGATAATTTCTCGTCTTCCCGTTCTACTTGACTTGATCCTAATTATCATTATGTCAACACTAAATGTGTGTATATCTGCTGCCTTTCGTGTACCTACATCCTAGAGGGAGAAATTCAGCAGTAAATTAAGATAGAGAGAGCACAAGATTTTACATAAAAAGTAAATCAATGGCGATAATTGCATTACATTGTCTTGCAAAACAATTCGATAGATCGTTCCACTCGTTTATCAGGCCTCTCTTATCCCTTGTCGACCACCCCAGTCAGACCATTTCTGCGTGTGTAGCTCTGCAATGTATATATATTTATGCGCGTTTACGCGAGAGCGAGCCAAACGAGGGAGGTGGTACACACCCAAAAGCCAACGACGGCGGGGAGTCGTAATCCAGAATTAATTGCCGCAGTCTCCGCTTTTTTTCTCATTTTCCGCCCCATTTGCTCGTCTCCGTCAAACTCGAAGGATGAAACGTCTAGCTGTTGAAACAGCGCGTATCCATTGCCGTCATCATCTATGTTTAGCCGACAAGTGCAATACTCGAGTGTTCCTATGCTCGCAACAATACATCATCCCTTAAAAGGTATAGATACTGTACTGCAGGTTCGTAGATCTTATGTGGACTGCGAATGTACTTGCGTAAGGGATGGAGAGATATCATTGGAACGCTCATCACGTGTACAGTATGGTTCTAGTAGCAACAACACATACCGGTCAGACAGACGTGTCACGACCCCTAAACTCCTCAAACAGGTCGACATGTGTCCGGACACTATAGAATATTGTATAGGACCGATGTGTATGTCCTCACATCTATAGGGGTAAGCCCTTTTGTATGTTAGGCCCACCTTTTAGTTTTACTTATTACTGTCAATATGTTGTTTTTTGGCTCATCATGGAGCTATTTGTCGTGCTGATAGCTTGTACTGCGAGGAGCGTTTGTAACTTGGCTGTTGCTTTGATGCGATTGCTGTAGGTATGACACTATAATGCTGAGTACGGCGAGTTTGTGCAATATTAAGTGAGTGGTTATAGCGTTTATATCGCGGCTCAAGCTACGAGAGAATCAGCTCTGCTGAACTCTAATTGCAGTATCAAACTATTCACGGGACACCAGCGATCCTGCACTGAGGGGTGTTAATATTGACTATAGGTTCGTTTGAGCACGTGTGTGTGGGTGAGAAGAAAGGGATGGACGCACGGAATCTAGTAGTAAATAGAGTGTAAGAGGTAGCAGCAGTCTGGCGCCCGGTTTATCTTCCCACTCCATTTACTCTCCCTCTCTCTCTCTTTGGAGCCACTTTTTAGTATAGGTATACACAGCGTGTAGAAAAAGCATCGAGAGCCTCGGGTGTTTTGGCCAAGTTTGCGTGTTTGCGTTCGTGTGATTTCACGAGCAAGCCTCTTCCATACACTTTTTCGTTTCTTTCGCTCGATTCTTTTTTTTTTTTTTTTTTTTTTTTTTTTTTTTTTTTTTTTTTTTTTTCTCACTCCAGACTACATTTTCTCTCTTTCGGGCTCTTTTAATTGTGTTTTTGGTTTTTGCGTTTATTTACGCACTTCTTCCTCCCAGACGCTCCAACCTTTGTTCCGAGTCTATCTGTGCAATTTCGAGCACACATAAATATACATCAAGGGCTTTTCGTCTTCGTTGGACTGTAAAGGTATCTTTTTTCACCCCTGGAGAGCTGCCTCCTATTTCAATAGATGTACAGGTACTCTATTGTCTTTCGTTTATTTTTATGGGAATTTTTCACCCCCCAGCCTAACTATTTTTTTGTACTTAACTTTTTTTTCTGCCCTGCTGGTATACGTCTTGAGCTTTTCCTTTTTTTTTGCTCAATTTTTTCTGATCATGATTTTAATCACCCATGAATCAATCCTTGGTTGCTATTCGTCTGTTTTTAGTTTTTTTTATGTGCCATGACACTGAACATAGCCAAGATTTTTATTCGTAAGCTAACATCATTTTACACAATGTTCAAACATTCTCAAAATCTATTACCCCCTTTTGATTTATCTTTGTTTTGTGGATCATCTTTTGGCATGACTTTTGAATTTATGTAAAAATAGCATTACTTATTTTACAGCGTCTAAAGGTCATTATTTTTGTGAGAGGTGAAAAAAGGAGTACGGCAGAATCCGGTGGGTTGAAGCTGTTCTAGCGCTTTTTGTCGATGGTTTAAGTACGCACTTAGCTTTTATCGAAATATGAGCTAAAGCGCCGCTTTGGCGTCGAAAGAGCTTTCTTCCCTCGTTCAAAAGTAATTTATTGACGTGTCAATGCAAGTGCTCTTGTATTTTTATAACGACATCGAAAATAATAATGCGAAAGCATTTTAATTCATTCTAATTCGTTTGATAAACATAATAATTTTTTTTTATTATTATGATACTAAGTACAAAAATTCCGTGACTTGCTTGTTTAGCTGAATTTAATTGTGAGTTCCAAAAACGTGATATTTTCAAGGAAAATATATTTTTTAGCAATAAGATTCCACGTATAAGAATCTAGTAGGTATAAATGAATATGAAATATCAGTGCACATGATAATATTTATAAAGCTCTACCATAAGCAGATCCGTCTCAAAAAGCGTCACACAAAAGGAGAAAGTCACAATTAATGAATACCCTTGGAAAGAAAAAAAAAAAAGGTGGGGGATCCCTTTAAGATACACAAAAGCCAAGCGTTTTGCGAGAGAGTCTCTTATTCTCATTCCCCCGCATTAATTTGTTCGCTTTGGCAGGATGGCAAAATCATGGTATATATTCTCTATGCAAACTGTGCCCACAATCCACCCTCTTCTCCTTTTCTTCTCTTACTCGCGCAAAACTACATATAGCAGTTGCTCCGCCACAGCGTACGTATATCATACATCTCTTTTTTACTTCCCCTTGCGACTCCACGCGGATTGATTTTATTTTCCCCTTCAATTAAGGAAAAAAAGCCCACACTACCTTCTTTATCTTTGCTTCTTCTTCTTCTACCCGTGGGGTGCCATTATCCTGATTTACCACATTGCCGACGACCATGACAACTATGGCACTAAGATACATACTGCGACGTACTGGGTTCTCTTCCAGGGAAAAGAGATACGAGAAAAGAGCATAAGGGGAAGAGGGATGATTTCAAAGCGTAAGAGCATCGGGTGACGAAGAGATTTGCTGCAGCGATAGTACGCTAAGTGGGTGAAGAAAAATTGGCGAAGCCAAGTATGCGTTCGCTTGTAATTTTTTTATCTTTGCTGACAAAGACGATAAGGCACTTGCGAGAGTTTTTTTCACTTTGTACAATAATTAAAACATGCCCATGACGTTTTCCCAGAGCTCAAAACGATTTACTTTAACTCGGAAATAGATTCATGCTTGCGTATTATTTCTCTTACTTCCGCTCTCTTTTTCTCTTTTTTTCCTCAGCAGCTGTGCACAGAGAAACAACAAAAGAACATTTCAGCTAGAAAAGTCAGTTAACAAGTGCCAGGAATAACTGAGAAGCTTTTTGTTGTATGGGAATAATACAACATAGAAACTGATAATAATAACAAAATAATACTATATTTAATCATTTTTAATTGCTATTTTTGGATGACTCTTTACTGATTCACAAAATCTTATCAAACTTAAAAAAAATCATTCGCAACAAACTAATCATTGAACCGTGAAAAAATATATTATTATTCGTGAACGAAAATTGTAATACGAGTTTTACGGCAAAGATTCACTGAATTTTTCGTATCCTACTCCAGAAATGTAATTGTACAAGGAACCACTACGAACTATCCGGAGAAGTCGAAGAAGAACACATGCCTGCTGAGCTGTAACGATCAGAAATTAGTTAAAAAATTGCTGACTGCAATACTATGGAGAGTAATAATTTTTTCTCACTTGTACAAGTACCAGGTCGCTGACAAGCAGCCTTATCAGTCACACATTTTTTTAAGTCATACTTCTATAGGTGTGCTCTGCACTACAGAGTAAATGAACGATATTACATTGGTAACATTGAGAAAAAGTGTAACAGAAGTGGATTTCGCTTGATTTTCCCTCCACCTCCTGTGACGTACTTCTGGTTCCCTCCCCAACACACAAAGCAACCGGTTACAACAACATACGTTTTTAATTTATTAAATTTAATTTTTTTCGAACATTAAAAAAAAAAAAAACAAATAAGAAAAAAAAAAACATTCTTTAAACGGATTTCAACTTGTGATCTCCTGCATCCTTGCTGAAAACTTTACTCACTCTGCTACGAGTGGTCCTGATATAAGAAATCTAATTACATTTTGTTAAGTTGTGGCTCATTATTTGTTTTTTGGATACATTTTTTTACTATTTATAAATAAATTTGGCTTTATTATAAATAATAGTCATGAATGAATCGACGCTCTGACAAAGCCCTGGACGCCCCAGACAAAAGTGTACCCTTT
>NW_019379845.1:1223981-1407220 GCF_000648655.2 Copidosoma floridanum | reverse complement strand
CCCTTGGAAAGAAAAAAAAAAAGGTGGGGGATCCCTTTAAGATACACAAAAGCCAAGCGTTTTGCGAGAGAGTCTCTTATTCTCATTCCCCCGCATTAATTTGTTCGCTTTGGCAGGATGGCAAAATCATGGTATATATTCTCTATGCAAACTGTGCCCACAATCCACCCTCTTCTCCTTTTCTTCTCTTACTCGCGCAAAACTACATATAGCAGTTGCTCCGCCACAGCGTACGTATATCATACATCTCTTTTTTACTTCCCCTTGCGACTCCACGCGGATTGATTTTATTTTCCCCTTCAATTAAGGAAAAAAAGCCCACACTACCTTCTTTATCTTTGCTTCTTCTTCTTCTACCCGTGGGGTGCCATTATCCTGATTTACCACATTGCCGACGACCATGACAACTATGGCACTAAGATACATACTGCGACGTACTGGGTTCTCTTCCAGGGAAAAGAGATACGAGAAAAGAGCATAAGGGGAAGAGGGATGATTTCAAAGCGTAAGAGCATCGGGTGACGAAGAGATTTGCTGCAGCGATAGTACGCTAAGTGGGTGAAGAAAAATTGGCGAAGCCAAGTATGCGTTCGCTTGTAATTTTTTTATCTTTGCTGACAAAGACGATAAGGCACTTGCGAGAGTTTTTTTCACTTTGTACAATAATTAAAACATGCCCATGACGTTTTCCCAGAGCTCAAAACGATTTACTTTAACTCGGAAATAGATTCATGCTTGCGTATTATTTCTCTTACTTCCGCTCTCTTTTTCTCTTTTTTTCCTCAGCAGCTGTGCACAGAGAAACAACAAAAGAACATTTCAGCTAGAAAAGTCAGTTAACAAGTGCCAGGAATAACTGAGAAGCTTTTTGTTGTATGGGAATAATACAACATAGAAACTGATAATAATAACAAAATAATAATAGATGCAATCTTGAGAAAATTATTACTTTTAAATAATAAAAATGGAATACAAGTTGCAGTCTGAAAACTGTAAACGTCACCCACCCAATTATACAAATGCCAAATTCAAATCATATGGATGTAATAGCTTTCATTATTTACCCAGTTCTTTTATCTCAGTCAGTATTACAGTTATAATAATTATCCCACAACCAAATCAGCATCAAATAGAAAAGATGGTCACTCAGTATAATGATGGCTATAATAAGAAGAAGCAGCGGTTAGTGACAAAGCAGGTAAATAAATTGGAAACAGCTTTTGTGGGAGCTACGGCAGTAATTTCAAATTTTTTAAGTCTAGCATTCAAGATGGTTTAACAATTACGTTAATAATAGAATAATTTAAATTATGTAGAATTGAAAAAAAAACTTTATGGTTTCGAGAAAAGGCACTGATACCATAGTAAAATAGCAAAACAATCATTTATTTATTTATTCATTTATTTGTTGTAGTAATTGGTATGGAAACAGGCACTTTTCCAAAAGTTCACTTTTATTCCTTTTTTCGACAAAATACTACTGTTAACAGAGCCATATTAAGAGTTGTGTCAAAAAAATAGGTTTATTATCTAAAATTTTTAGTATCTATAACTGCTAGACGATTCTTAACACGAGCTTTTTCTTAATTTATCCTTTTTTTTCTTTTTCTTAAAAATTAGATTTTTTGTTGGTAACGAGAACCAGCGAAGCAGAGTACATTGTCTCTTGTGACCAACGACGGAAAAGCTACCAAGACACAGCTCTAAGAGGAAAAGTGTGTACGAGACTTGGATATCAAGAAGCCGGAGGTTACTAACAAAGGGACAACACCATTACTATCGTCCTCATACTTATCAAGAAAAACAAATAGGGTGGGAGAGATGGGGTGCAACGAAGAACGCCTGCCCATTGAAGCCTCCCTTCACCTTCTTTCTCTTCATCTTCAGCGCCGTCGCTAAACTTTCTCGTGACAAACTCCCTTGAGTGAGCATACTACTGCTGCCGTAAGTTGAGACAATCGTTACCAGGATTTCTAGGCTTCTTCAGGGGATGTCGATCTCCTGTTTCCTCTCCTCCACGCACTCCTTGGCACTATTTGCCCATTTATCTCCATGTATACAACGACAGAGCAGTAAACCGATTACTCGTGGCTCTTTATTCTCAACTGATTGCTGGGGCTGCTAACTCTCTAGGGAACAGAGTACTTGATGATAATGGTCCATTTGGTTTCTCATAAACAATAAACTGACTGAAACCAATTACCTCCTTCTACAAAAAATGAGCTTTTACCTTTCAAGATCAATAAACTCTCAATCGAAGTAATCAACAATATTTAAAAAAACAACGGAAAAATAGGACTGATGACTGTAACTCTAAGGCTTTGATTGAAAAACGATGTTAATTACACAATATGATGCATTTCATTTTCCAACGCATGTTTTCTAAGATATTGTCATTAAGAAACCAATGGAGCAAAACAAAAAATTTACATAATAGAATTCGATGCCAAGTATAAAAGTACGATAGTGGTGATGACGGTGATATTTATTTTACAGCCTCCAGTGTGCATTTGGGCTCAGCCACTTATCGGTGCGAGCATTTAGGAAGAGTACAGTTGAGACTCTAGCGTCAATGTTTTTACTGAAATCGAGACGGTAACTGTAGCTTGATAAGCTTCTGAGTTTGACTTCACTCTGCCAAAGTGCAGCGTTATTTCTTGGTACGCCAACATTGACATACTCAACTGGTACTCTTTGATACTGATATGTGAAAAATATGACCAGTACTGTTGTTCCAAGTCCATAGTACAAACAACATTACGGATTCCATTTAGAAACAATATATTTTTTATCGTCATATTCATCTAAAGGTATATATTTTATGTAGGAACATTGTATTCGACATTCAAAGAATCGATATCGTACACCTTTTCATCAGCTGATGATGTAACCCTATAAAAAATAAACCAACAAAAAGTCATTGTCCAGCAAATGAGATAATGCTTTGCAACATGAGTGGCGAAGTTTAGCTCGTGTGATAATGTAAAAACAAAGGTGGAATGAAAGAGGGGAGATGAAAAAAAGCGACTCCGAAGAAATAAAGACATGTAATCTCATACGCGCTTCTTTGAGACTCTTGAAACCGGAGCTCCAGATCGAAATCGCGGTTCTCTCCACCACTCCCGTCTACCATTTTCATACCCCCGTCAGCACTTTCCCTCCTCGTCCCATCGTTCTCTCTCTTTGATGGACCGTCTTTTGGTACCAGAATGTATAAATTGTTCCGAGAGCATTCTGAAAGTGGCTAAAAACCAATCGTCTGCAGCCGATCTAATATAATTACCTTAATCTGTAAATGCTTAACTTTATTTATTTATTGTATTTTAAAATTCATTTTTCTCACTACCTTTCATTGCCATTATCTACTTTTTTAGGTATTTAATTTTTCTAAATTATTCAGTAATTGTTGTAACTACTCCATTCCAATTGCTGACATGTTGTACGTTGTGTATTGCAAACCGATATTGTAACGGCTATCTTGGGCTCTAATTCCTTAGCCATCAAATACATAATCTAAATCTGAATCTCTCTTTTTCCATCATTCGGTCAGCAAAAGAAAATTCCACAAGCGAGAGTATAAAGACAAAAACGAAAGATTGCAAGAAATAAAGAGGTATCTGCTAGCTGGTATAAATGAAGCGAGTCAACGTTGGATCACGTGCTGTGAATAACTCGAGATCACAAAACTCACGATTCGACGGTTCGTTAGATTGGTTTCAAAAAATACGTGCAGCACATTCGTTTACACAAGTTCGTACTCAGCTCCCTACATCAATAACGTAATTTTTCCATTAGAGAACGAAAGTAAGAGATAATTGTACTTGGAAAATGCTCTCTTTACTTCACAAGGTGTAAGAGCAAAAAAAATTCAGCCATAGGAAGATGAGGAGGAAAAGAGATTGCAAGCTTTTGATGCACGCTACGGAGGCTGCGGTTGTGGCTGAGTGCGCTTTTAACTTCCCATGTTTTGATTAACAGGTTACCGCTCTCAGAGGCAGGCTAGTGGTGGCAAGAGGATATTATATAAAAAGTGCTTCGCGTGAAAAGCACTTTCCCTTCATTTACGTATCCCATTATTTAACGTTAGTTTTCATAAGAGTGATAAGTTCTTAGGAATTACATTATATAATAAAGGACAAACAGTTAACAAACTTGCATTCAATCAACTCATTGTATACTGATCGTTCCTAAATATACAGTATCGATTGACTCCAATACTCGACTGAGCTCTAAAGATTTCTAGGGATAAGCGAATTAGGGGCAGGCAATAATAGCATATTTTCGAGCTGCAGCTATTGCTTTTTACATGATATCGGAGATCAAAGGGCAAGTGGTTGAAAGCAAAAAGTGTATCGTCCACTTCCTACTTTCCAACATTTTTTCTTTATAAAACACGCGTGTGTAGTGCAGCAGACTGATTGTCCCGCCCTTCTTCGTTTTGGCATCCTCGGGCAAACAGGAGGACAAATATGGAATACAATATATGCACAACTTGATCGAGCGAAGTGGAACGAAAGGAGGTGGCATATGCCCGCAATATTATACTAGAGACAAAAGAATATAGCTTCAGGAGAATCCGTAAACTACGTGGCATATAGAATCACAAATCAAACAAGACCTCAGTCTTTACACGCGGGCACCTGTGCTAAATTTCCGATTGCATGCACTTCTCTTCTTTTCGGCAGTAAATACGACTTTCGGAAACGCATTCCTTCTCCATGCAATAATTCCCCTCGACAGGCTGTAACACAACGTAGGAAGAACAGATGCACGGAACAACGGCTTTCGTCTTCTGCACCTCAACATCGTAAACAGTCACTCTAAAGGGAAAGGCACGAAGCGTGAGTGATGGCATTATATCTATGCTGCGAATGTATTTTCCGGCCAAGGAATCCTAGCTCTGGATAGCCAGTTGGTTAAGGGAGGTAGAATTTACGAGAGCACTATAGATCCAAAAGCTTTATGCACGAAACGAGTGATGACTTCTGCCAAGGGCATTGACAGAGGGGTCAAGTCGATGTTTTACGAGCTATCAAGCGCTCCGCTAGAAAGCTCGAAGAGCCTAGCGCCAGAACTATATTTGAGCTGTAGGGAGTGCATGGATATAGAAAAGGGCGAGCATGGAGCTTGCAGGAATGCAGCTGAGACAAGTGCTAGTTTATAAGTTTTTTACGGCTATATTTTCTATTTGATTTGGGTAAGGAAGAAGAGACGATGGTTAATGACTGGCATATGATTACACTATGGTTAGCTAGCTAGTACTCTATTTTTTTCTTACAAAGTTCATATAAAAAGTTTCGTCAACTTTCTATTTGGCACATATTCATTTTTCACTTTTTTTTGTCTTTAGGTATCGTAGTTGAACCATTACAAAATGCAAACTCCTTTACAAGTTTGGAATCTAGTCTTTCATACAAAGTAAACTGATTTTTGTTGCTTCGTTTGATTTAAATTAAGCATCGATATATTTTTTCTCAGATTTACAACAGTTTTTAATCAAACTTTGCGTTCTAACTTATTGTTTTTACGGAAAAATACCATCAATAATAGAATAAAATGAGAAACTTGTAGTTTTTATGATAAAGCAAGAAACCATCGTACTTATAGATATGTACAAAGATTTTCCACAGTATGACGTGAGATGGGAAAAAACTCCTTCCATTTTACACGTAATACATCGTAATGCAACATAAAAAGATATATATATTTTAGAGATTTTTGGTCTGAGTCAAAACTTGAATATTTTGTTGGATAGATAATGTTGGCAAGCTGCAAAAGTCTTACTTTCTACAGCGTTCCTTCTCGTATAGTTGTAGAAGCAGATAACCACGAGTCTCTCCGTGGTCACTAATCTGCCGTGTTAAAACGGCCTCCATCACCATTGCAAACCATATCTAATAAGAACTATTTACCGTCGATTATGCCATCTTCTTGGCTTTTGCTTTAACACGGAGGCAGAATTACTGTTCACTCCATTTACTTGTGAGCTGGCTCGAGAAGATGTCGAAGCCACGAGCGGTCATGCCTCTCCTATAGATATGTCCTTGATAGCATCCTTGCTCTTGAATTTTCGGCTCCACATAATGACAAGAGTCTTGAGCATAAAAGGCAAAAATATGAGGGAACTGCTACCACCAGAAGGCGACTCTATTTGGAGCCAGATTAATGACAGATGTGAAAATCGTGAGAGAAAAATATAAGGATTTAAGGAAGAAAGGAACGAGAAGATTATATTGTAACAAAAACTGCTGTGACTAAAAAATTATTAAAGTTAATAGACACACATATACATTACAAGTAGAATCATTAGGAAAATTGAGATTTGAAGGGGTTGGATAGCATAATAGCATAGTTAGTAAAATGAATTCTTAAAATGGGGTGTGTCTCTGTCAAGTGTCAGTCTTGTGCTAATCAGAGCACATATAATTAACTGCCCCATGCATGGGTGTTTGGATTGAAAAGAGAATCAAAAAGAAGATAGAAACCAAAAATAGAGGAAAAAGCAAATAAAATTTAAGTACATTCTAGTGAAAGCAACGTAAGCCCCAAATTTAATGAAAAAAATATACATGTCCTGATAATAAGATAGGGGACTGGACATGAAAATAAAAAAATAAAAAGTTGACAAACTTTGTCGAGGTGTAGCCCCAATCCACATAAACTGAGAAGAAAAAACGCTGCGTTTGGTAGTCAGCGAATTTTTCTCTCAGGTGCAATTAGGCAAAAACCCTTCGAAGAGGATCGGTGACTTGTGATTGTAGTGGATAATTCAAGCTGCTGGAGAAAATCTTTAATCCAGGCTTACGCTATTCAAAGGATCTCTTCATTTTCGACTTTAGCCATAGAACATTTTGGGAATCAGAAATTGATATTTGCTGACTTGTAAGAGAAGAAAGGCCTCCAAGGAAGACTTCCTTTCAAGACTTTCAGAGTGTACGGTTTGCCTTAGCAGAAAAAAATGTGAAGAACGTAAGGATATATATACACTTCAGGAAGCCAGGGTACAGCGTATCAATAAGAATATCGGGGGGATGGTGCCCAACGCAGTGGCTCCAATGGCATAGAGTCATCCCTTTTTGTATGCGTATAATTAGATCCCCGGATAAATCGAGAATATCCTTTTGCCTTTGATCAGCTTTTAGCTCCACACAATGGCCTTCTATAAAGAGTATTGGAAAGGGACATGGTGTAAGTACGTAAAATAGCAAAGAGCTGAAGCTCAAAAGAGCTTCATTTTACTTCTGCACACGGAGATAGAGCATATTGTCGAAAGTTTTAAAGCAGACTATATTAAGAAAAGAAAAATTTAAATTTTATCGTGTTAAAAAGGGCTAATTTTTTTGAGGCTTATTAAATTTTGTTGCATTATCATGCAAAGTTTAAATTTTAAAAAAATTGATTCAAAATTGAAGTACTTATTGTATAATGTGCTAGGTGGAGGGAGAAGAGTGATTACTTTTGTAGTGGAATGAAATAAAAATACTCCATCCTTCCATTTATTCCATGTTAATATCCTTAAACGCTACCATTTAATCAGTTGTAACTTCTTGTACTACAATGTAGATTTATGTAAGAATAGTATGATTTCTCAAACTTCAATATAATTTTTTGCGCATAACTTTTTAATACTTTTAGATCATTTAAGCGCCATGTGATTGCGCAATTATGCATACTATGGATAACTAAACAGCGTAATGATTCTTTGCCCTCATTACCCCTTTGACATGCATCTTCTTTGCAATACCGGGCGACCCCTTGGTATGGTTACACATCGATCTATCGAACATCTAGTATCCATGCTCCTGCTATGACATGATTCTGAAAGAAATTAGATGTGAGAGATGAACAAAGGTAGGGAGGAAACAGGAATAGGGACTAGAACTTGTAGGGTCTAAGTTTTAACTAATGCTACGAGCAAGCACGTAGAAGTTAGCCTCTGGTCGTACAGCTTCCGAACATATTCAAATCGGGAGGATCTCAAATTTTCCATCTTCATGTATATCTTCCACTTCTTGATACGCCCTCTACAGTACATTGCTGCTACTGCTGCTAGTAGCGCCAGATGGTCAAACTTGGACACATTGAGAGGAGGGATAGTTAGTCGAAATAGTAAGAATTCAAGCCATGTGTTTGTCTTGCTTTCTTATGCCAGTTCAGTATTGAGCCAACGTAATGAGAGCTCCTGGTCCTGAGTTATCCTTATTCATACTAATATATGATCCTTAAAGCTTTCATTAACTTTTATAATTAAATTTGCACTGTAGCAGAAAAAACAAAGCGTTATTCTATTTGCAACAACGCTAAATTGATTTTTTTTTTAATTTTTATCGGACATAGAAGCTGTTGAAGTTTTTTTGCCATGGATTTCGACCCTCTTTCTCATAAACATGTTACAGATTTATGCAGTGGTGTGGAGGATTATGGTTACAAAAATTTTTACGGTAATATTTTACGGTGATTTTTTAACTGCAATTGGATGATACATGTTTTTTTACTACAGTTTAAACTGCAGTAATAATTTATAAGAATGTTATGCACATATACTTTGTAAACGACCTTAACACTGGAAATAAAAATGTATTGAAATATCCACCTGAAAAAAATTCTGCGCGCAAAAAGCCCATGGCTTCCAAGAAAAAATGTATTGTCTTTTATTTCTGAACCACACACTATTTCCTTACACGTATTTTTGCCTTTTTTTTTTATTGTAGAGTCGTAACTCATGCAGATGATACAAAAATAGACTATTACGCCATTTGTTACTCATGTAGCGCAGCACAAAAGTGTTAGGCTTCCTTCGAGAGGGCGGCGTTCGACCGGTTCGTAATTGCAATATCGAGTGAGAGAAGTGGGGCGGGGTAAAGTTCTCACGAAGAAATGAAAAAAAAAAAAAAAAAAAACAGGAACCGAAATAAAAGGATGGAGCAGACTAACCTGAAGGTCCACCAGATGTTAAAGCACATTGTGTTGAGCCAAAAGAACGATGCCACGAAGAAAAACTGAGTGAACGTGATGTAATGTGACGTGAAAGTATGTTGAAACCATGTTTTTGTACAAATTAAAGAAAATTGATACAATTTATGTCAGTGATAATCTTACCCCAATTTTTTTTTTTTAATCAGACGATCCCATTCATTAATTATACTGCCAAGATAAACGAAATTTTTTTTCTTATCACAGGAAAATTTCAGTACAAAAAAAATGATGAAAATGTTCATCAATCAATTCAACTCTGAAAAAGTCCACCACATAATAAATAGACTTACGTTGAGGACGCAAAGAAACAAATAAAAATAACAAAAGTGAGAGTAAAAACAAGAAGAAAAAAAATAGAGGAAAGCAGAAACCTAAATAAAATGATGAAATCTACGGGACGAAGGAGATATTGTGGATAAGTACACATATAGAGGAGTGAAAGGAATGGCTGCAGGTTGGGTTAAATTTTTTAAGGGACCAGTTAACTGTTCGTCTTTAGAAATTTCGGGAAGACATTGTACTGCAAGTCACAGGCTGTATATCTATACCGTACAGCCCAGGAGAAACATATTAATTTCTAAGAATGCAATTTGCTAGCAGCTACAGCTTCTCTCTATTCTTGGATGTTGTACTTCGTTTCTGTTTTTATTATATCCTTATACTTATGTTCTCTTTTCTTTCGTCGAGAAAATTTTTTTGAAAGCATATACGTGTATATGATAAATAAAAGACGCAGAGTTTGTACAGCAGTTGAACATGCAATCCCTCGGTTGAGGAGTAAAAGAACTTTTCTATACGAAAAAATTCTTATATGAGTAGGCACTTTATTGATTAAAATTTAACGACAAAGACTACTGCTGCTTTTACGTTAACATCAATAAAAATATTAAAACAATGGAGTATAATTGGCGTAATGTCAATTAAGTTGCAAATTTAATGTAAATAAGAGAGTTTATTATCAAAGATTATGAAGAGGACGAAGGTTTGACTATATTAATTCTTTAGTTTAGGGGTAGGGGAGCTTATTAATTAATTAGATACAAATCATATTATGAATATTAAAAATTAGATTATTAAATGTTAGACTTGCAAAAATATGGCATAAACACGAGTACATCAACCAGTGAATTTTTTAACGAATTATACAGCCTAATTAACCTTTAACTGTCTTAAATAGTATATTATTTACATTAAAAATAAATTTTTACGGAGAACAAACTTTTTGTCAAAATAAATAATTATGCTATTTTCTTGTTGCTTCGAAATTTTTTTCGTTGTCGCAGTAAAGGAAATTTTAGACGTCTCTTCAAAATCCGACCTTAGCGTATCATCGAAAATATTTACCAAAAAACAGTATCTACAGGATGCTTATAATTGATATACATGCAGATAAATCTGCGGCTCGTGCAATCTCTCTGCCATTCGTCCCTTCCTTGTTGTCACTGAGAATGGAGCGCTCGCATCGAGAATGAGAGTCGCTCGATTGTTTACTACTGCACATACAGGTAAGCATACCCATACATAATATACAACCACACCACCACCACCACATCAACCTCGATTCTATTTAGACTTATGTTTCACTCGCATGACGACGAGTGATCTCCGGGCCAGGGGTATTAGGTACTTATTCGTTCCAAAACTCTAAAATAACATCTAGGTCAGTGTTCACGAGGCGCTTGCTCTCTATCCAAGTGGGAGGCTACTGCACAATGGTAGCAGCAGCAAGCTTTTGCACTGTTACGGCAAAAATACAGTTTACGCAGATATGGTACACCTTTGACCGAGGAGCTGCGCACTATTGAAGTCATTAAAGACGAATGCAAAAGTCATTCAAAGTCTTTCAAAGACTGCAAAAGTCTCGAAAAAACTTCGTTCTTTTTATCGAAACTTCAATAGTGCGCAGTTCCTCGCCGTCGACTTATTGATGATACAGAGTAAAGTGGAACATCTGCGATTTTCTGTGTCCATCATTCACTCGAAAGTCAATATAAGTTTTGAGTTTCAGATAAAGTATAACATATTCCAGACATATACAAATTTATAAAGGTTAGAAGTCCTTTAACATGATAAATGTGGTATGATAAAAATCATGTAGGACTTAATCTTATGAAGAACAAAAATCATTTAAAACGTATTTGGAAGACGTCCAGCCGTTCGTTCCAACTAATAATGTCAACTAATGTCAACAATCGTCAACTATCAACTATCAACTATTAAATCACCTATCTATAACGCAAATTCCAGTACCTATTAACGTTTCGAACGGAAGTAAACATCGGGTCATTAACCTGCTAGTCTAAAGACACTAGTAAACAATTTTCCTACATATTTCTAACGTCCAGGACGAAATTCCACTATACCCCAGGATGCAATACTACCATAGTTTCCTCATGACCAAGACGCAATTCTGGAATGGTGGCCACCATTTTTGGGACTACTGATAAAATTTGGGACATAACTCCACCATGACCGTTTTTAAACTTTTAACGCACCGAGAGCGTTTGTACTAGTTGAAGCTCATCCATCGGGTGACTTTGTCACGTACATATAGTAATATTGATCAAGTGGGTAAATGTCATGATTAAACCGTACTTGCACAACAACCTACACCTTCAAAATTTGCGTACTACAATCAGCTCTAAGACAAACAATTCACAAAATATATTATGTATAAGTACATATATATACAGAGAAAAGAATTTACGAGCTAAATACACAAACGTCATGTTCCCGCATTCTAAACACCCTCACTGACATTCTCTACGCATTTATAATGTGTACTACACCACCATCTTTCAAGCATCAGACGTTCGTCGAAAACCGCGACGCAAGCAAAATTAAAAGAGCAAGTACCTATACACACGTAGCATCGGAGGTACTGTCGTGAAGATAAAATTGTCCTAGAATGACGTTCGCGTTTCTGGAGTAGCCCGCATAGTTGCACAGATGATCACACACATTTTATGGATAATGGATTGATTCTTCGCACTTCACAACAGTGACGACTCTCTGCCCGCACCTCATGAGTAATCAGATTGGGTATGGAATTCGAGGCTTTTGTAGCAGGAAAAGAGCATTGGAGGGAAATACAAGAGATATAAAAAAGGAGATTTATCCATTTAACAAGTGGGTGAGAAGAGCTAAGGGATTCATGTGCGTGGGTGTATCAATAGATAATAGCGCTAGAATTGAATTGAATTGAAATAAATAAGACGATTATCTAAAGCGTCATCATATTATTATACTTCAGAAGTAATTTCTTAAGCAGCTTTTAAAGAAACTGCCACGTTGCCCGCTTACGAAATAAGGTAATGTAAATCATACAATGGGACGTGTCATATCAAATTAAAAATCAACAATTGGACAGCAAAATCAATAGCTGAAAGAATTTGAAATGAAAGTCACAATAATTACTTAGGACTCAAAAACATCCAAGGATAAAGGAAACAAAATATATTACAAATAAGAATAGAATAAAAAAAATACTGGAGAAAGAAGTAGTAAAATGAGATGATATGCATTTTTCATTATTATACTTTTATTTTTTTAACGATATCTGTCAAGGTACACCTCTAGTTTTTTAATATCAAATTTGGCATAGTTATAAGAATGTGTTATACATAAATATCTTCAAAGATAAATAAATTTATAATGATTTTTTCATTCGGTACGATCTCACACTCTATACGTTCTAGTCTACTATCACCAAATCGTAACCCTACTGAATTCCCACACTTCTAAAAAAAAGTCGCGAAAGAATTCATGACAGTTTTCCAAGAGATTTGTGACCAGTAGAGGACATAGAGGTCCAGGGGTGAGCAAATACATACACATACTAGTGCCACTCACCCGCACGGTGGTGGAGTAGATATATGTATGCTATGCTGTCGTCTAGCGCACGCATGTATCCACACGGAACATGAGCTTATTCACTAATCGAAATTATCGATGGGTATAATGCATATACTGCGCACTTATCGATTACCTAACTATTGCTTAGGTTGTGGCTTGGTTACGATTCATCATTTTATTTTGTATGCTTATAATTTATTTTTGTTTCCTCTTTACTAAGTAACTTGTATTTTAAACTCATTTTTTAGCACAGATGACCGATTTTTACAGATTTTTTAAGAAAAATCAAACAACGTTAGTACGTAATTTGGTTAAGTTTAAAATGGCACTGTTGGATTTAGTGGCTAACTTTCATCCATCCTTAATGTGTGAACCTCAAAGTAAAAATCCTATTGTACCGTAATAAAAGAGCTCATAACAATAAAATTGTGTAGTTAAAAAAAGCCTGAAAAGTTATTTGTAGGGTTTAAAGAGCCCAGAGGGAGAAACCTGAGGCTTTTGAGATTGAAAAGCTTACTCGTTTGCCAAGTTGTTTCTCCATTCTTTAACGCTCCAATCCAACATAGCAGTTCTACTTCTGACTTCACTCTTACTTTTTCAAAAACATTATTCAATATTACTCATCCTTTGTTTATTCACAAAAGCCCTTTATTCACAGCGTAGGGGACACTATGGGGATAGAGATTTAAATTTAACTGATATCTCTGGATTCAAGAGTGTCTGTTTATCATATTCCAGCTATACGTATGGACACACATTTTCGTTAAATATCAATGATAATGATCAAATACAAAGTGATATGATACATGACAATATAATATGATCCACGGGAAAAATTGAGACTCAAATCGAGTCAGCTTTTGTTTTCTCATTAATTTTCTCATCAAGAGCTAAAGAACGGAGGTGGTGGTAGGATTGACGGTCAACGTAATCGTGCTTTAATTCGTACAAAATCACGGCATGAATGCCCCTATCCGTGGGTAAAAGTAACAACCAACACCAGCAGCCTGATAAGCCGAACACGCCAATCAATCACTTTCCCTACAGTGGCAGCAACTCCCCAAGCACCCAATAGCCTTGTGGGGGTATTGGCAAGCGCACAGCCAAATTACGGCCTTGCGTGGGTGTCTGTGTCCCCTCTCCTTACTCCCTCTTGTACTCGATGCACCGCCATGTAAATATATTCCACGGAATAGCAACCACCACACGAACCAACGGCAGGATACGTAATGACTGCAGAGGGTTAAGGGATGTTTACCAGTTACAGGCAGACGAGCAGACGAGGGTCGGCCCAAAAAGCAAATCTAGTTCTTTTCTCTTCCTCTTCTCTCTTTTTTTCCACTCATTAACTGTGGAGCAATCTGTGAAGCACATCGTCGGTGCACCACAGAAATCGCGTTCTCACACAAGCACTTACAGCTTAATTTTGAAAGAGGAGAGAAGAGAGACGAAGAAGTATAAGGAAAGTCATGGATTATATATTTGATTGAAACTAATCGGTTTCCTAGACTACTAATCAAGAGCAAGAGGGAGAGGACATCTTTATGAGTGGCTTCAATCTAAGTTTTGTTGCTCCCTTTTTTATGGATTTACAATACATGACTGTAGCTTACTGGAGGAGTTCCTGCTTGTATAGCCTTACCTATTTTCTAGTTAATGAATGTTCGACAAGTTAACTAGGAGAGTGCGTTACTCTGATGAGATACATACAAACAATAACTCTATTGATAAAATATTCATCAATATGTAACTCTATATTTTGCTTATTCCTCTCTTTTTCTTTGTCAAGTACTTTACATTTCGATCAACTTATGCGAAGAATAACAAAGATATTTCTAAATTTTTTTTTGCTTTGTCAACAGATTTTTGAAATTCAAGTCACTCCACAAGTCAATTTTATTTTTTCATGAATTTGTAACGTCGTCATTATTGTTGTAATCGAAAGATAGAACAGTGTATTTTTTTTTTTTTTTTTTTGCAGAAATCAATACGACTATGAAAAACAATCCATTTTTATTCACAAATAAGTTATAAAACATTTATTTTAATTGACTACTAAAGTGCTTACCCACACAGTCATCTCGAGCTTACTAGAGAGCAATGGGCACACCACAACATTCGTTTCCATTAATCAATTCATAAGTACCTGAATGTCCGTAGCACGTACAGCAGTTGTTCGTATCCTATAAACTCGTATAAAAGCTCGTGAGCGCTTCCATACAGATATGTACACATGCACTGAATACTAGTATCACTGAAAGCAATAAAACGGTATCAAAATTGTTTGTTCATTTCATCCACTGCGCTTGAACTTGCACGAGCGTCTACAGCGATTTGTTTGCGCTTTTTTTCCACACGGACTTGTAAAAACAATTTAACTGTCGACTCGACAAGCTACAAACGCGGTGATAAATGAAAATACGCAAACAAGCGGGGAAAAAGTGGACGGGCTTGCAGGCACACGTAGACATATGGTAAGTATGCCCAATTTGTTTTTCTGAAACTTTCTGGTACGGCAATCGTTCCTGGAACTCATGGCCTCAATTTAGATGTTAAGCAGTTGCAGCTGCAATGGGGTTGTACTGTCATTTCAATATTTTTTAAGGGGTGGAAAAGATAACGTATTTGTAAGACGATTCATTGATTTTATTCTTTGCTATCAAAAAATATTACACTACATTTTTTTTTTTTTCATGAATTTAATCTGCATAGCTTCAGCATGTCACAGTAAACCAGCTGTGGTATTGTACCCTCATCAAGTGAAAAATGCGCTTATATTATAGCTTTACAAGGTCATATCAAGACAATACGTGATTTTTATTGATATTGTATTGTTATTCAAAAATATATAAATATTCTCTTGGTTTTGTCTTCTTATCGTCTTGAATTTATTGACAGTAATTTAAAATAAAAAGTTCAACTGTTATAATAAATATAACAGTTCAGTATTGGCTGTAATTAGTGTGCTAGACATTTACGTAAACCTTCTACGACTGCATCTATTTTATAAGTAGGTAACCGCATTACGTGCATATGTGCAGTACAGAGAAGTATCTGTACACTGCAAATCAATAAAATGTCGTAATGTCGTACACTTATTACAATAAGTAAACGACTTTTCACTTATAATTAGTCAATATTGACTAACTCGACTGATCGAATTTTAGAGGGTATGGTATCCATACCAACTGCGACGAGACAGAGGAATTTACATGAATACGAACCGAGTGCCAGTAAAAAGTGGAATCAGGTGTTCTTTTGTAAGCCCCATGTTTACTTTTTCTCCCTCTTTTTTCCCCTAAAATAGCGAATATCTAAGTGGCTGTTTGCAAAGTTTTTTGGTACAAGGGATGGTTCTCGAAAAAGAGGGCCAACTGCGGCTCTTCTCTTTTGTTCAGTGCAGGATTTGTCCAACTTTATCCCTTTGTCTTATCAAAAGATAATGCCGCTTCCAACTTGCTCCCGACGCTGTTGATGTTCTTTCACTTATCGATTACAGTGGTGGAACAGCTATTTCTGAAAAATCAATAGATCACGTGAAAGTTTCTTCCATACTGTAACTCTATTTCCATAAAATCCATTCCAGTGGAGGTTTAAAATTTATTTGACTTGGGCAACACGAGACTGAAGTTTGAAGCTTCGCCAAGTCAGGTATCAAGCGAGGTGTTTTTATTGCTGATCGATATACAGTCAGGCTTCACCAATGAAAATCAAATGTATTCCACAGCCTGCATTCCAAGCGATCTTCTTGTTAACTAGGCCTGCAAAAAGGCTTTCTTAAGACGGGGTATACAATTAAGTTCACAGAAGTGCGCGGGCATGTGTATGGGTACGACAGTAAAATACCAAAAGCGTAAAGTGGGACGAGAAGGAAAGGATCAATAAGAAGTTGGAGAAAAATACAGAGCGAGAAATAAAACGAGAGCGATATAGTAAAAGGTACAAAACGATTAAAAGTAAATGCGTGACCTACTAAGTACAGAGGATTACGGCGTCAAGATGAAATGAAAAAGTCTTTCTTTGACTCAAACGAATGAGTCAAGAAAAAAAGGCAGAGGAGGAAGGAAAAGTGATTCTCGGTCAATGCACTTTGGGTTTTGCTGCAAAAATCAAGCTGTTGGGTCTTTTTACGAGTTTCTGGAAAGGAAAAATTACGAATTTATAAATTTTCAAGTTAACTTGTGGACAAAAATTTTCTAGTTTTTACTAAACAACTGAAAATAATTAATATAAATGAAATTAATGAGTGTGATCGTGTTTGATACTACCAATTTGTCTTGGAACTCTCAATAAGGCCTTACTAAAACTAATTAAACGTAGCTTATGTAAGAGCTGAATGAAGTGTTTAATAACAACTAGTTCAACGATTTATTATCGGTATTAAAACAGCAGGGGGCGTGAAAGATTAAAGAAAAAGTATCGATTTATCACGCCAAAGTATGAGATACAATTCAGTAATTTAGAGGCTTGTTGAGAGTAAGATTATAGGTATCGTATTTTCATCTTACTTTTAATGAGACAGTC
Organism: Copidosoma floridanum; assembly: GCF_000648655.2. Next base: position 1,389,865 of record NW_019379845.1, on the reverse strand, counting down.
CGTATCGTGTGCGAGTTGGATGATACATTTTGGATGATATATTTTTGTCCTCATGTAACTGGTCATGCATTTATATCTTTAATCTATGCGTCTTCGCAGTATCTGATTTGATAATTGTATCTTTATCTAAGTATTTCTTTTTAAAATATTCTAATATGTGTACATGTTTATTTACATCAAATTAGTTTAATAACCTTCGTTTTCATTTCTTTATCTCTGTGTTTTTATTTCTTATCTTCGTTGCTTTATCTCTTTATTAATGAGTTCTATAATTATATATACGTTATCTTTGTTTCGTTATGAAATTATTTGTGTATTACTTTGTGTCAGAATACATGTTTCTATGTTGGCTCATTAGACTAGATTAGTGTATTACCTAATTCTTGTTTGTTTTTTAAAAATTCGTGGTATTGTTTTTTATTTCTGTATCCATATCTTTATTATTGAACCATTTACTGTTTGTCTTAAAATTTTTTTTCTATACAAATTTAGGTCTACTTTCTTATGTTCTTGTCATGAAGCTGACTGTATATTTTCATACGAGTAAGAATTTGGCTGTAATAATTTTATGACAACATTTTTTCTCAGATCCTTTTAATATAATGTCTGTCTTTTCTTTGTGCGGTGAGTTAGAAAGACCAAGATAGAAAAAAGGAAGAATGAGAAGCTGAGGGAAGCGAAATCACTTTTAACTCCTGGAAAGGAAAAAAAACCAGAAGAAGGTAAGGTGAGCGCATAGCCAAGCTTTGGCACGTACAAAATCAGACTTCTCTCTTTGTAGTCGTCGGTGGCCGCGGCATCGTTGGGCGGCCGATCTCTCTAGCGCTAGCTGCACGTGGTAACTCACTTATGCTTCACGCTCTACTTATCGGAAAACCAAGCGGCATTTTTACCTCTCTCCCTTTCTCTCTGCCTCCCCTTTGCCCGGTATATATAGGTGTAACTCGAGTACCCATTCTACAGCCAGCTCTTTAGTATAATGTCGTACTCTGGAGGTTCATGCAGCCAGTTCTCGTGAATGTAAAATAGAGACTGGCTGCGTAGCAGTGTCGGCTTTATTAAAGGGGTGTCCTTTCGAATAAGTATTCTGTATTATGTGCTTTTTATTGGTCAGCAGATTATTTTCCGGTCGATTATTTGAACCACAAGCAATCAGCTGTGATGATTGTTGATTTTGTAATTGTTCCAATGAGACTGTGGTAGTCAAATTTAGAAAGAATCATATTTCAAAGAATTCCCTGGTTGTCCTTATTTTTCTGGGTGTATCTATTTTAGATCGATGAAAACAAGATTTGTATGGGCATATCTACTCTCACAATCTTATTCAATTAAAAATTATTTTGTTACTTAACATCATACAACCTATTTGAATTACTTTCTGTAATATTTTATAGGTACGCTGAGTTTACACAGTAAGTTCCTACATCTTACATAATGGCACAGTAGATACATAAGTATAAAATAAAACAATGTACGTATTAGTGGGAGATACACTACTGGCTTGTATAAAAAACGAGTGCCATTATTTTATTATATAACAAGCGACGATTCAGATCTTGCGGCTCGCGGGTCTGCAGTATGTTTCAACAGCCAAATTTTGCACTAAAATTTTTTTGGGTAACTTAATAATATGCCTCGCAAGGTTCATCCGATACTTTAGCTTGGTAACCTGATACGTTACAGACCAAAGTCTCCTCTTTCGGGAACAGCTGCAAATTAAATTCCATCACACACATAGTTCAGCGTAAGTGTAGCGTTATTCAATGATCCTAATGTTTTTTGGACCATACTGTCAACATTACGGATACCTACGACAAGATAAGAAATATTTTCTGTCTGTGATTAGCAGTATATGTGTGTTACCTCGGCTATTCTAAATATATCGCTACGTATATTTGTATTTATATCAACAGACGAACTAAAGCCTACATGTGCTGATGGACGGTGAAAAATTAAGGTATACGAGACGTGCCTAGAGGGTACATAATAGGGGAAAAGAGAATCGAGCACAGAAACGAATGTACATCCGATCTCCCTCATGTTAATCGCCTCGAATTTCATTTGAAGGAAGTGTGTTCTCAGTAGCGGGAGAGCTAAGGTGCACATATACCTACACCTATACCTTTCGGTTGAGCGCATGGAATATACACATACTCGCAAGGACATAACATAAAGAGGCGTGCGCCAGGGTGATCGTTATGTGCAAATCGGATTGTACCTACACCCGTGGTGGGTGCATTTTGTTTATTGGTATTGAAATTAATGGACACACAATTCGTGTTTACCGATTTCTCAGAGTTAGACGCGTCTCGTACCAGAGTCTTTTATTATTGCGAAGATTTATATCGATTGCAGTATTGTATACGCTCAGATGGTTTTAGTGCGTGTGTATTTATGCTCGAAAAGAGCATACGAACTCCGCATGTAAGAAGCTGAGCTAAGTAAAAAAAAAAGCTTTAAACAACGTGCAACGAGGGCTTAGGTTGCAGATTTATCGTGAGAAACTTTAAAGCTCCAACATTACGCTAGATTCTCGTGTAGATGCATCGATTCCCGTACACAAACGTAGTGGGTATATACACTTGTACAAAAGCGCGAAAAGTGCTGGTAATGCTTTTTTGATGCAGGCAATTGCAATGCAAATGGTATTCCTCGATTATTCAACGTAATGTTTCTATTTCAGGTCCATGTGAAAAATTTTACACAAGATGCCATTCAAATTCTTCAAAAAACCATTAAATAAAACAATACATATTTTGACGTTTGTTTGGCCCGAAAAGGTTGAATTATTTCTTATTTTGTTGATTGTTCTTCTTTCTTACTATCTCACTATCTCTCACTGCTCGATTCCATCACTACATTGAAAACAAATTTACTTTGTTCTTCCTTCTTCTACATAAATTATTCAGTATTCATTTTAAATCTTATTGTGCTTCTACTTTATCTAAATTTTCATTAACTACTCTCTTTTTCCTTACTTTGGTTATTTATTTAATTGGCACTATCCATCTATAGATCTTACAAACTAACGAGCCTTCGCTACTACTCCAACAGCATTACTTGGATTTAAGTCAAATTCGATAGTGGATATCCCTAAATTACTGATAAAAAATAATCTTAATTTATACGTTTCTCGTGTTTTAAGGGAAAAAGTTGTCAAATTAGCGACAGATTCACTTGAACGTGTGTGAGAAAAAAATCGAGAGAAGTGTATGTTGCAGAGTACAAGCGTGTACAGTTACGATCTTGCGTATAGGTACACTTTTGCAGAGTCATGAGCAAGGAATAAACATGTGAGAAGACCGGAAGAGAGGCCAGATGGCCGGTTGAGCTCGCAACATTTTACCTTTTCACACATACGAATGGAACATGGACATTCACATTGAGGACTCCAAAGCAGAATAAGGACCTGGATCCATTATTGCGGGGAGCGCTTTTCCGAGCGCATTATCGAGCGTAGCACGCGACCATAAACGAGGACAGAAACACCAGGGATCTCTTTCTCTTTCACTTTTCACGGTACACTAGACGATACGCGCGCATTATGCATACACCTATTACAGATACGTACGGAAAGAGCAGGGGCTATAACTGCTACTGTTGCCACAGTTAACGCTAATGGTATTTTCCAGCCATCGGCATTATAATGATCCCTCGTGAGCGCGCGCGCGTGTGTGTACCCATAAGTGAATACGAATTACAGTATAATAAAGCTTTGTAAATCACACGCATTGAAATGCTATTACTGCCATTATGGGCCTCTATTTCCTCGTTTGCCTCTGGCAAGTCTTTGTGCATGCCAGGATTCCTGACCGACCCCAAGGCCCTGTCTACTATTCCTTTTTGCATGTATCTCGTATTCTTTTTTTCCCGATTAATGTAATGCGTGACCCCTACACATTTATTTCTATGATCCATAAGTACCACATTCATGGATGCTTTAACGAATAATACTCAAAGCTCAAATTGATGTAATTGTATGGTAATTTTACTTTTATCTGCTACGTACAAGATGCAAAATTGTTTATTAATGCATCAATAAATAGTTTTTCAGATAAATCTGAAATAAATACTCAAATTGTTTTGTGTCAACTGTGATATGAATGTGACATGATTTTCAAAGTCAAGTACATCATTGTTTTTATTAAGCCCATTTCACTCTTCATGCCTCTTTTTTTTACTCTTTGCAAGCTCGCCATAAATTCTGCTTTACTTAACTTATTATATTCTTCCACTATCATTTAACAAAAGTGTCTCTTAACAGTACGATAATGATGAAAAGTTGTTGTTGGCAAAGAAAGTTTCGTCAAGCCAAAAGTTTTTTTTTCCTGGAAAAACTTGCTACGAGGGGGTGAGACAGTCATAATCAGAGACACCAGCCTCGATGTACAACGTAATCTTGAGCACGATTATATTTGTATGTCGTGAACTTATGGTACTGCGAAGAAGTAGAATAATAGAAGAAGCTTTCGGAAACTGTCGGCCAGTCTCTTCCTGTTTCATTTGCTGTGTCTAACGCGACTAAAACCTTTTTGTAAGAAAGATTTCCTCCACAACTTTTTTTTGTACTTTCTTTATTTCTGTTGAGCAACACTTCTTGCGTACTTACTCGATACAAGTTTTACTACATTTGTGAAACAGACAAATGATGTACAATTGGGTGTACAATACACAGAGTATGATCGGCTCTCGAGACTCGGAACTTTTTCCTTCTCGTGGGTTAAGTACTTTTCGCTCGTCGGAAATATGAAAGAAAAGGATGGAAACAACGGAGGAGTTTTATATTTATCTGAGAAACACCAACAAAACTTGATGATCATTTTAATTATTTTTAATTAGACATTCAGTACGAAGAAAAAAGAGTTACATCTTTAATTGTTTAGCTATTGATGGTAAAAAACTATTAAACTTTATGAATAAGCAATTACTAAACTAATGTTACTTGATCTTGAACAGCTGACTGATAAAAGATCAAAAAGTGGAAATGGAAAAAAAACCACTAGAGTAAAGTAAAATAAAAAAAAAGGTATACATGTGCCAATAAAAAAGCGAAAAAGAAGAAAGGGGAGCAGGTCTGACACTCGACAATATAAGAGGGCAAATTTCATGAAATTCAATTTTAATCCATTTGCTTGACGACTCTCTCTCTCTCTCTCATATCCAGGTCTTTTTCTCTTTTTCCCATCCCCTTTTTTTTTCTTTTCTTTTTTTCACACGAGTTTTCCATTTTCTCGCATTTTGCGCGTTCTCCGTGGTAAAGAAATTTCATTTCATCCATACGCAAGCAAGAAAAAGGTATTTGTATGTACATCCGAGCAAAATAGCAGCATGTGTAGAAACTCAAGGAAAAAAATTTCATCTCCTTGTATGTAGAAGATGCTCTTTTTTGAACTCAAGCACACAAAGACAGTACCAAGCATGGATTATTGCCCCTTTACACGTTTCTTTCGCCCAGAAAAATGACGCTGCTGGTATTGATAACATGATACGAATTTTAGCTATACTTACATGCAACAAGTGTGTAAGTATGACCTTATTTGAATCATAAACTAGAGAGAAATAAAGAGATTTGTGATACCAATAACAGTGAAAAGTCTTACCGATATAAATTTAAATAAAAAATTTTTGGTGATGAAAAATGCGAGTCTCCAAGATGAATTTTTCAGTGAAATTGAATAAAAAGAGGCCCCTAGGAGACAGCACAGCGATCGCTGTAGTATGACGATTGATGAGTCCTCGTAGTAGCAGCCCCATCAGTTACATACCATTTTCTTGGAAAATTTGCGTTGGCATATATGTATGTCAGTGGATGGGGGGGAGGGAGGTAGTGGATCACATGCGCAAATTGCCAAGTGTAAGTATAGATAAGCAAGATTTATCGAGGCCCCCTGATCAGAAGTGAGGATCAAAATGCAGTAACTTTCACTATTGAGCCATGATCTCAAAGAATCCTCGATTCCGCTGGAAGGGACAAGTAAGGCGCTTCCTACAAAAGATCGAAGAAGGGTAACTTTCCGTACGCATGTATATTTGCTTTGATCTCATGATCCACGAAATCTGTCTCGTCCGCCTCTGGAATTAGGTTCTGAATTTATGTGGATCAAACGGATTTTATTATATCATCCTTTGTACGTTGAGAGAAACTTACGACGGGCCTCCCTTTTTTTTCGACGCGAGGAATTTGTTACAAAAAAATTAGCACATGAATAATGACTCGTCAAATAAAATGCTGGAACTCATGTGGTTTTTTTCTTATTTTATGTCATATATTTTAACTTTATAAGGCTGGTACTCCATTTGTATTTTGCTTTGGTATTTTTAAATTTTTAAATCCATTGTCAAGAATAAAACTCAACTCAACTCAACTCTCTTTCAGCTGTTCTAGTGCATCACCAGTTTATACTCGCATATGGTTATTCCTTGCAGGGGAGACAAACGCTTTCACTATATACAGAAGTTAGAAGGAGAGGTTGGCTGGTCGAGACATAGCATCTCACGATTCCAACGACGAGACGTAGATAGATTGCGCGAGAGAAAATTATATGTCTCATATGATGAGGGGAAAAGCCAGCCAAGATCGCGACGTGAAATCTTTTTTCCGCATTACGGGGCTGCAAAAAATAACCATCTGTGAACAGATAAAAAAAACGCATTGCTTTTCGTGTAATGCACAGGTATATGTTACGGCCCCTACTACTATTATACTATAATCTGTAGTTTTTAAAGTAGGGGGAAATATGATCTTTTAAGCTGATATTTGCTTGTGGTGGAAGAGACGCGTCTCACTTAAGCTGCAATGGTTTTTCTTTGTCTCCAGAATTAATGACAATGAGGGATATGACACTGCAAATGAGGATATGTATATAATTGTATCCCCAGTCATTTGGCCTAATTAAAGAGTCAATTAAATTTAATAATTAAAAAAAAAAAACGATATAATTGAGTCACGATAGTACGTCAGCTAGTTATATGGATAAGAGCCAACTTGAAGCGCAACTGACACAAAACTGCTCTATTACAGTAGGATTTTAAGATAATTGAAGCCGTAAAGTATGAAAAGTCCTATTTTTGACATTTTTAGCGTCGTAGATCTCTTCAATGATAAGAATATGTCCCAGTAACCAAGAAGCAACTGATGCTTTCGGCTTGTCAGCATACTAACAGCAAACTTTCAGCAACAGCAAAAACGGATTCAGATTTGCAGCTAGTTGCTTTAAATCTGAGTCCATTTTTGCTGCTTGTTATTGGGGGAGCTATAAAATTTGAAAAATCCAAAATATCTGCATCGACCATGGTGCCAACTAAACACCCATTTTCTCTCTTTCACAATACAACCAAGCACCCAGAGGGAAAAAATCCAAAACGACCAGAAATGAAGGCAACCAGGCGCCAGCTGGTAACGTTTTTAGTGTGACAGTTGTCATAAATAAAGGATACACTCTGTACTGACGAGCTGAGCGAGTTCTGGCACCATAAAAAAAAAAAAAAAAAGAAAAGTTCTTCGGCCTTCTGTCACCTGGTTTTGCCTCTAGTATTACTTTTTTCCCCCTTTGGGACTCTTCTTTGCCATATATTTCAGATTTCTCCGGCTTCCAATACTTTAATCTTCTTTTTCTTCCGCTCGTTGCCTCGGTTCCATCGTTTTTTCTTTGTCCTTTGTTTACTATTGTTGGGCGCTTATTATTTGGTCGTTGGCTTTTTACTGCTGCTCATTATTTTCCAATCTACTGTTGCTATAGTCGACGAATAGGTACTGTCCTACCCCTTTGACTTTAGTGTCAATTTGGCGTTTAGCTTTTGTGCTACTGCAGACGTGCGTATTTTTAATTTGTCGGGAGAGACGACGACAGGAATAATTGAAAATTGTGCAAGTGTGATTGTTTGCCAGCTGCAAAGATTTCTCTTGTACTTTTGAGATTATCGCTCCCTTTATTTTAAGCTCTGTTATGAAAAATATTTGATACTTGTTAAAAGGCTGCGGAAGGAATATACGGTTTCTAAATTTTAAGAATAGTACACCATACTACAACCTAGTTTTTAGGCTTCACTAACATACTTGGCAAACAAAAGTTTGTATACAAGTCTAAAAGTATATAAAATATTTGTGCAAAGTTTGAAGACCTCGAGGGCCCTATGAACTAAGAAATTAATGAAACAGATATTGTCAAATTTGCACTAAACTGTTACTTCAACTTGATAATTTTGATAGTCTGATTTTGAAAAAATTACAGTCAACAGTGAACTACAACATGCTTATTATGTATGAGAAACATTTAAATTGATTGAGTTTATGTGAGACAAGTTATTAACGAATGTCTTCAAGGATCATGTAAGGGGCATGAGTGCACAATTCTTCCCCTAAAAGGAGCAAAAATACGGACCCCTTTCTCTTGCACCTCCTACTGAAGGTACACAATCTTCTTAATGCTTATTGAACACATTTACTTGGTAAAAATAAAAAAAAAAACATTCTCAACGTTATCACAGAGAGTAAGGTTGGAAGAGCCATGCTATGAGATGTGATCTATTATCAAATTCTAAGGGAGCCCCTCTCATGGTATCCCATTTTGTGAATACTCTTGTAATGTGGCGTATTATTCCGTTTCCTGTCTGCACAGTTTTTTTCCAATTTCGTTTCTCAACTTTTTTCCTCCATACCCACGTATAAGGCAGCTATACCCTTGTTTTCTTTCCACTGTACGTACTATAGTATTCATGTACGTTTTAACTTGTCTACATCAGTAGTGAAAACACGAGGTCACGCCTTGACATCCCGTATGATACGATGGCGGTGGCGGCAAAAAAAAATTTGCAAAACAGAAAAATCCGCCAACGTCTGTGTATAGCAAAAGTTCTCCAAAGAAATTTTACTAGAGAGCTACTGCCAGCCATATCCTCTTGGGCAGACGCGGATGTGTGTGGTTAGCTTCGTGGTGGATCATATGCTCCGTCGATTTCGCGCGAGCGCACCCCATGTTTTTGATGATGAAGGTACCGCTGCCACCACACGTTATTACAGCGAAAGCGTGTGTATCGAGCAAAAGAGGTGAAATTGGAAAAGAAGCCGAGAGAAGTGGAAGGAGAGACGTGGCGCCGGGCTTTGCCAAATGGAAGTGAGGTGCTTTTTGACACCTTTTTTTTTGCTATTTTCTATTTTACCTAGCATCGTAATGACAGTAATGTACGTGCATGCTCTGTTTTTCTGAGATTAAAAATTTCTAATCCGTATGAGAATGGTAAAGCCGATGAGAAACAAGAGAATGACAATATTAGATTGCACATAACAAGTATAATAAAGTTGTGAAGACTTCTTACTAAGTAATAATACACGTGGTGGTATTTTTGAAAGGGCTAGATTTTTTTGAAACTCTCGTAAAGCAGCAAAAAGTTTCTGGCCATCGGAACCATTGAAGAGAGAGATTATAGTTTCGGAGCACCGAGAGAAAAAGTTGAAAGTTCGGTTTGTTCATGAACATCAATAGCTGTATGAATAGCAGCAATCATATATAAAGATAAATGCGACGCAACGGTTGTCTAGGCGTCGTCTGGTGCTGACGGCATCGTTTTCGAAAAGCTCCCTCCTTTCATATGTTTTGCCGGTGAATCCCCCAAGTTTCTGCTCCACCTCTTCCTCCTTGTTTTTTTAGGATGAAAAGGGTAGAGAAAATTTGGACGGATTCCAAAAGCGAGTGAGTAATCGTTTATCGCACATATATTCTGGCTTTATAAATCCAGGCTAGGATATGGCAAATTCAACTAATGGTGTGTTATGTAGCGAGTGTCGAGAGGAGCAGCAGCCATGGCAATGGCAATTTCTGACGCTCATTTCAAATCACTGGCCAAATCTGCTAAAGGTTTGTTTAAACAAGTGCTATATCATTCCACGTGTGGTAGCCTTCTTTGTTAGTTTGTTAGGATGTGCGGTTGCACCTTATATCCATACATACAACTTTTTACTTTTATATCGTCTATGCTAATATGATGACACTTTCCGGTATAAAATGCTGATAAAAAGCATAATTTTATTTTTCCAATAAGTAAACCACCGTAACACAACGGAAGACGCGAGGGTAACTGCACACAAAAAAAGAAAGAAAAGAGGGTTGGGAAAAGGATGAGCGCGTCACAATAAATTTCGACTTAGAGAGCATGGATAAGACGTTCGCCACGTGAAACATTTCCCTCCGTCATACAGCTTTAATGCACCTCCTGTGGCGTAGATCGGCGGGAGTACACCGTGGTGTATGGTACACAGGGTTAAGGCCGTTACCTGCACATGTAGGGACATAGAGAGAGGAGAGATCGTAACCATCTCCCGCGACTATTATGTCCTCCTCCCTCTTACCTGTGCGCAGCCGCTTGCAAGGGACGCGTACATGTACACGACATGGGCAAGTAGTGAATGTACCGAGGGATGGAGGATATGATAGCAGTGCAGAGATGAGGCTTATACCCTCGTACGTGAAATTGACTTTCTCTTCATCTCTTGCGTTTCTATTTGTATACTTACTACATTACCTTCCATTTCTTGCCTTTTCTCTCTCTCAGGAAAATAACCGGAGGATATGGGAATGCAAGGATACTTGAGAACTTAGCCCTCTCGAGATTAACACTGAAATATTTTGTCTTTCGAATATCGATCAAGAGATATACGTTTTACGCCCAATTACACACAACCTATGTTGGTCAGATCCTCAAAATCTATATTCACAGGCAGTAAAACAAAAGCCATTCTGTCATCAGTGCCATAATAATAGACGATTCGATGGTAAGTCCCTTCTGCAAGAAATTATGGTAGTTCAATAAGTGCAAGGTCAAAGGGCAGGAAATTTACCTGAGATCTTAGAGTAACTAGAGCCTTTTAATCGTTATCCCATTATGAGAATAGCTATGAAGATCACACTCCGATATATGTATCCCGAGCCTGCAACCAGAAACGAACTATACTTAGCCAAAGTTACTTCACTGTCAATTGTTCGATCGAACAAGAAGTCACTCTCTTGAGTAAGTTTTAGCAAAGTCAGATACCGAGGTACATTTTCGTTTTTCGAGCACAACACTACTGTAAAGTCCTTGTAATGTTCGTCAGGAATTGAGTCATTCAAGTTCTCCTCAGCCATGCAAAGCGGATCAAGGTTGAACAGCTTGCTTTCTTCAGCGTTCGTGTTATAAGTCTCCCTTATTTGTTTCTTGAAAGTACTCGACACAAGTCAGATTTGTTTTTAATTCAACTCTTGAAACTTTGAATGCTTCGTTTGTTTGTTACATCGAAATTTTGATTACACTCCTGATATTAGAATAAATACACTACTGTACGATGATGAGATGTATCCTTTTTTCTCATCAACTTGTCACTGAAAAGAATAACGTCCAGTTACCTTTACCTTATGTATAAAATTCGTATCGTTCTCACTGGATAAAAAATTCGTGTTTAAGACTAGGAGATCAAGTAACAGAACAGCTGACAATTTTCTGGGTAATTGCCGATGAAACAAATAATTAAAACGTGCACAATCAGTACTCTAAAGGAATATATTTTCAAAATGCCCCACTTTCCTAGAAACCACATATTTCTCTATAAAAAACTCTCTTTAAATAATCGATAACAATATAATGATTTGCTTTGTTCTTCAGCAGTAAAAATATGAAAAATCTACGTCAACTCTCATCACCTGTCTGGCGAACTCCCATTTTCCATCCCACTCTTTAATTTTGCTTTCGAGTCTGCAGGACAGCGGGGGGTGGATGCGGTGACTCTGCTCCTTACAAACCCGAGATTTATCGTACCAGTTCACGTGTGCGGCGCGACGGAGAAGAGATGAGTGCATTGTAATTGAGTTTTAATCTCACAGTCGGTCGTCCAAGTAATAGCACCACTGGCGGCAGTCGCTTGGCAATTTTATGATGGAGCATCCAGCTGCGCACGAGTGGGTTTAGGGCTTGATTGAATCAATTACTCTTCAACAGTACACATGCATGGGATTATGCAATGGCGGGAACCAATAAATCGTTTATTTTATAATAGAACCATCACGAATTTTCACGTGGTGAATCCTAAAAAAAAAATTAGTATTTGTAATTAGCTACGTTCGATTAAGATCAAAATCGAAGGGTAATGAAAATACACCTCTGTGCGATCCATTGAATCAGTGTCAAATACCACTTAGATCATGCAACGACAGTGGCAAAAAAAACCCTCTAACCCCTGTTTTGAAAAAAATCTAGGTTTTCCCGTTACTGCAACCACTTTCTGTATAGAGAAAAAAAGGCCAGCACAACACGTTAAAGCTAATCTCGCTTGCGCCCATTTTTGCATAAATTTTCTCTTTTATGCGCGGCACAGCAAAGCCCCAGCATTTAGCATTGGCTCCCGTTAAAAGCAACAGAGCGATGCCGCTCTTGAGTGATGACGAGAATGCCACTACAAACGTACTGATCGCAAATGAAGGTGTATATCATTCGATATAAACACGCGTATGATCTCTTGTGATGGCCTCTTCACTTTTCGACTCGAGCAGAGCGAGTCGGTGATGTTCCTGCAATTCTACCCTCTCGAGTGCTGCTGGCCACCACGTGAACTTTTATATTCACGATTATATAATATATACTTGCAAAATTTCCTCAAGAAGATCTGAATAATATGAAATTAAATGGGAAAGTAAAAAGAGAATAGGCAGCTCGTTATTTGTTTTGGACGTAAAAGAACAATTAAACACCGTTCTAGCGTAATGATTAATGTTTAGTTTCTCATTATAGAGCTCGTTCTATCGATCCCTATTTCATAGGATAATGATTTCACCATGCATCGTTTTCCCAGTTCACCACCCGAGAAAATGCCACTCTATGCCCAGGTCATTCACTCTCTACAAACATAAATTATCGAAGTAATAAAATGACGAATTCGTGAAAACCAGCAACGATACCAGCAGGTCTAAGAGAAGGGCATTCGTTTAATCCAAAACCTTTATCTCTACATATTTATATTCCTATAATTCTGTTGGTCATTGTTCAAGTAAATATATATTGAATTACATATGTCTTTACGGAACGTCATTTCTTTAGGATCAGTATCTTCCTGCAAATTAATTTTAGTTAGTATCGGTAATTTGAATGAGTTACATCTGTCTTCTGATCCAACAATTGATTTACACCTTCTTTTGGAGGGTTGGCGCGTGAAGAGCGAAGCCTCACTAGTTTACATGTGCCTCTCTTATTTTTGACCAGCCCTATAATCTAATGATGTGTAACCTGATGATGCATGCAGTGTTTACTTCATTCAATGAACAAATTTTTGTGCGCCTATATATGTGTATATATTTATGTAATCTCTACTTTCTTCCCTACAGGGTAATGCAAACACGTGTATTGCAAAGAAGATTTTTATACCAAAAAATCGCGTATCCCACACGTTATTGAAGGTAGTTGTAACAGAGATGTAGCTTTTAAAAACACATTTTAAAAGTATTATCTACAAATAAACTTTAAACTTTCTCATAAGTAGCATGGCTCTTGCCCCTCAGCCCATGTGCAATAGTCTACACCTCCTCGCATGAGAGGAGTCAGTTGAGGAAGTAGTGGAGGAAGGCTTCAATTCATGGAGGAGGAGGAGATTGTTGGTAGGGGAATAAATCAGATTTACAGTGCATGTGCCTCGGTATAATCAGCCCCTACAGATGTAGATAGTTTGCCAGACTTGATGAGGCGAAAGGGAGAGAGGGAGTGGATTGACCGAACAAGAAGCCGCGCCTGCGTGTGTACAAGTACATGTGTAAGCACGTGAGCGAGTGAGCATACATTACATGCGCCTTTTGCACTCTCGTGATGCTTACAGCTGCTGGATGGCATGTAAGGGAGTTCTCTCCGTGAATGTTAGTCTTGATTTTGTTTTTGACCCTATAGGGAATTAAATTGGCACTTTTAATGGAGCATAGTGTGGGATGAAGATTTCTTACAAATTTGGTATACGTATATCTTTAATACGAAAAATAAAAAAGTGAGCTCTTATTGCTCTTTATTAGTCTGAAAAACTATTCCTTTTCATGTGAGCCCTTTAACATGATAACAAGAGAAATAAGAGAACCTTGACAGCTATTAGGTTTTTGAGAATAAATTGAAAAATACTAAGAATAAAAGATGTTAAAAGGTAATCATTTGAGTTATTGTTTGATTAAATTATGAATCATGATATTTTTATCAACTAGAGATTATTTCATTAAACTTTGTTACTCCTGTATCCATTTAAATAACAACAAAGTGAGTAAAGATACGATGTTTGCCGTAACCACAATATGCCCTGTAAAAAAATTAAAAGAATACAAGAGAACCTACACTTTTCTTTGAGTAAAATAGGCGAAGTAATAAATGACGAAAAAAATCTTGAGTCACTAAACGTATTCGTGTACTTGCAAAAGAAAAAGTAGAGAAGCCGTACAAACATGTTTCTCACAAATTCTTATCTTTACTGTTCTTGTCTTTCTTCTTCATGTGAATACAAAAGCTTTTTACGCTTTGATAGTAAGGGTATGTTTATGTGCGGACGCTCAGCAGTAAGTTGCAAGCGTGGCTGTGGTTTTTCTCTTCCTCCACTTCGAGACACGTTCCAAGTCACGTAACATCGAATTGATCATTTTTCTTTCTACTGCGTCGACCCCTCGCACACCACAGCCCACAGCAGCAGACATAAAGTAGAAAGAGTCCAGTGCACGTAGGGTCTTCGTCTCCAAGCCTTTTTCTTCGTAAGTCTTGGTTTTGTCTGTACGGAGATCTGCACACATACACTTACATTTCGCGTACCAGGTAGGCCTGTTCCAGCACCTGCTGCTGCGCTCCTTTCTCTCCTTCGGATTTTTCTTCCTCTTCCTGCTTTTGTTTAGTTATCCTCTGTTCTCCATTTGCGTGTTCCTTCTTCAGCTCTCGAGGTCTTCTTATCTTTCTATCTCTTATAACTGTGAGTAGAAATAACCATGATTTGATATTTCATTAACTAAGATTTACTACATAAAAAACTCCTTTTATTATCATTTGCTGGACTCCTACTTGTAGAACAAAATCTTTCAAACGCTACACTAGTAAAACAAAATACCATGTATCCTTCTCTCTCGAGTAAATGTGTATAAAAATCGCAAAATAAATGTGCCTGTGCACAACCTTTAAACATTTAACATACAATTCTACGAAGCTATTCACAAGATTGTTATTATTATTATTATTATTATTATTATTGTTGTCACTACATACTTACCCCAGTTTATACCTAAACTAACACAAATATTAGATTTTGAAGGTCAAGAGGTAAAAATGAATTGATTTGCTTTGTTAAGCATCGATTTACCAATAACTTTCGAGCAGTTTGGGTTCAACAAAGCTATAAAGAGCTGCTTTACTAATTTTTTTCAGAACCTCAACCAATCAAGTCACGAAAAAAATATTCGATGATGCTTTTTGACGACATCAGGTAACAAACAAATGAAAGACACAAATCAAACTAAGGCTTGTTATTTTCAAATGGCCGAATTACGAACATGGCATTGCATCATCCATAAAATTTATTTTCCGACCTTGCGAGAGATAAATATTCTCAATCCCCATTCGCACATTGTCTGCCACGTTACATAGTTTTGACATCCGCCTGTACTCAAAAAAAATATATAGCAATGGCAGTTCCACTATGATTGCCACGAAGGAAAAAAAAATTCCAGGTTACGCACCGATAAAACAGCTCAGAAAGAGTAATAACAGATTCTCTCTTTCTTCCTTCCTTCCTTCTTACAAGTACGGTCACTGACCTATAAATATGCATCGGAATCCACTGCTCCGAGAAGACACTTGCTGATCCGTACAGAGTAGCAGTAGTAGTAGTAGTAGTAGTAGTGGTGGTGGTAGAGGTAGTGTATATACGCAACGCGCATTCGACAAGGTCGGAAGCAGTGGATAAGAAGAGAAAAAGCGAAAGGGAGTGTAAGGGTAAGGAGAAGTTGCAGCTGAGCTGATACGGTGGGGGAGAATTCTCGGCCAAGTCCTGAAGCAAACATATAAATCGAGCGTGTGTGCTGGGTTCTCTGCTGTTTCTCTTCTCACCGGTGTTCCCGCTGATCTAGTGTCCCCTCCTGCCGCGATGAAAGTTAGACGGCGAGAAATCGCCCTCAACGTCTCTTTGAAGGACCGTATTTATGGTACAGTTTGACTCACCGAACCGCGAAGATCTCACGAGGGAGAAAAGTCGATTTGCACTTACATCACCGAGTACGACATTATGGGATGACTTTTTACTTCTTCTTCTTCGCCCCCTTCGATCCTTGTGAGGGCATCGTCACTTTATGCACGTCTATTATTGTTATTTTTCGTTTTCTACGCATCGTACAATTTCAAAAACATTCGTGAAAGAATAGGTTGTAATCCATACATCAATGTGTATACTTTAAGTTTGATTTTAAATTGTAGCTATGTGATGTAAAAATGTAATCTAGAGTGGCATTATTTGATTGAATTATCTTCTTAAAAAGGAACGATCGAACAAAAACCTTACATAACCAAAGTTAATGTGAAATTATCTATTCCCATTGAGATCTTCCACTTTTCCTCCAATGCAGAAAATACGGCTCTTAGCAACACCATGCCAATAATAGGTACGTGTGTTTTTTGATTATGTACTTATAAACAAATTTTTGAGAGACACCAAAGATCAGATTCACCCACGTTCGTGTAAGCATACACACTTACTCATAAATAAATAAACAAATGGTTTTATACATAAAACCTTTGGGAAAATACAATGGCTGAAGTGAAAACAAGAAATTTAAAAAAATGCATTCATACACGGCACTTAGACCCATCAGAAGAACTTTGTCAACATTTGCTTTAACGATATTTATGTACAATGCTTATTACTTGACATCGTGTAAGATTCACCATTTAAGTTTCGTGCATCTGTTACAATGATGATAAGTAAATGAGCAAAAACTACCATTTTGTTAATAGAAAAAAAAAAAAAACAGCACTCAGAGCTTAAGCATGGTACGGTAAAGCCTAACGAGTTGCAAAAAACAAAAGGGACAGCTTATAATTAACGGCCTCGCCGCTACAGCCACTATAATATAAGTAATAGGTCCTGCAGAATCATCCATCAATAGGTAGTTCCTTTTGACGTTTACACCTCGGCGCTTAGTTAGAAAGCGCAAGATTTTATCCACCATATATTATACACTTGCTGCATCGAAGTAACGTAACTTTCGCATAACTTTGCTGTTTGCTTCGCTCTCACAGCCTCCCTTTCATGCACACCTGTATCCTCGAACGACGAACAGCGTAGGCATCATAAATCTTAAATTTCGCATCGATAAGCGATTATTGCCACGAACTAAAGAGAGACAGCTAATTGCAAGTGTCGAGAGTGAGCTTTGGCCTTACATCCCTCCCACTAATATTAATAAAGAAAAGCTCGCCTGAGGAGCAAAGGAGCCAGCCAAGCCAAAGAAGAAACAATCTTAGGAGATTTATAAGGTCTTTTGAAGCTCCCTGTCTCCCTCTTTCTCTTTGCCGAGAGTCGAAAGGCGCTCTCTGGGTTCATTACTTTGGTGTGGCGTCTTCACCGCTTCGCAATCGGCTGATTTATTGCCTTCGTATTTTGTTATGGATTCGTGACTCTCTGGTCCTCTCTCCCTCTCTGCAGTAGTTTTCTTCTTATCTTCCTTTTTTGCCATCTGTAATATATGTACAGGCTTACTCTTTCAATCTCGCTTTCAATTGTTCTTCTCCTTCCTCCGTCATTCTTATCGTGCATACTTGCACCCTCGACCCTATTCTTTTAGTTTTTTTTTCTCAACTATCAATGGACATTTCCTCTCAGTTGCTCACCTACTTGTCTTTTTTCGCTGATTTAATTCATCCTTATCAATCATTTTCTTGTCTCTTTTGATTATTGATTATACAAGATTTTCATCCATTTCTCTTTTTCATATTTGAATACTTACATGTCTTGACGACGTTGTCTCAAAAATTAATAGATTTTATTCTTGGAAGTACTTCGGTTTTTCTTTCCGTTCAATACTTTTAATGATTGCTTAAAGATTTTGAAAGATACGTTTTTGTAGGGGGATGTATATTCTGTGTGGACATCGGTACGATTGTTTAAAAAAGTCTGTTGAATCAATCGAATTTTCTTATTTCTATCAAAATATTATCAATACTTTATTATTATTCATTACAATATTTACTCTACCAAAGCCAACTGGTAATTTAGATAATATCATCTTTTTGACTCTCAAATTCATCCCCTCTGAAAACAATTTGCAGTATTTTTATTACTGTACGTCTGTACTTAGATTAAAGCTCTCGTCAAGTAAACAAAAGCTTACATTTCGGAAAAACTACTAAAATTTATAATAATAAAAGTATCGATGTTTTAAGCTAGCACAGCAATTCGAGAAATGGGTGTAAGGCCAAAAAATAACATAGTCAGAATATTCAGGGACACGGGAAACAGCTTGCTGTTCTTGTTACTCATGGATATAATCATGGCTAATGTTAATTACTTTTCCCATTATATTTCCCCAAACCACTGTGCACGCCTCTTAAATTTAAGATTTTTTTTGTACTGTAACACAGTATGCACACTCCCAGCGACTCACAGTAGCAAATCTGCAGTCGTCAGTCAATTGCTGCAATTTCGCTGCTACTGCAGGCACAATAAAGCCGTCCGATAATTTCGCAGCCAGCGGAGAGATCGACGCTGCCGATATTTCGTGCACTAAAAAATGGAGGAGAAAAAAAAAGAAGGAACGAAAGGAGAGAAGAAAAAAAAGGAACGTAGCTCTCATATAACCGTCTATTCTGAACAAGTGGGTCAACTTGCGTTATAGGCACACAGCGTACCTGTATTTCTGTAGTATTTTTTTTTCCTTTTTTTTTCATCGAAATTGGTTCGGAAATATTTTTTACTCGTGTTGGATTCCACCTAATCGGCTTTTAATTTGTATTGAAAATTGGTCATCGCTTACTTATTCACTATGAGCTGCACTATGAAAAATCTCCTTTTAAGAGGATGAAAAAGGGAATACATACAAAAATATATGAGACTAACTATCTAAATTTTTTTTAATTTTATCGACTGTTTGTGAGAATCGTATTAGTAAGGCTTGAGTGGTAGAAGCGTACTTTTTTACAACTATTTTTCAATGAGTTTAATTCACTTGGAAAGTCTATGATTTTTGAATGTACGACAAGTTGACGGTTTTACGTGTCAGTGAATTCTAAGGGGAGAAAACAACGCTCTTCAGATGCTACGTGAAATGAATGATCCTTAGAATTTCTTTAATTTTTCGAGATTCGTTTAAGTTTGAGATATTTCAAAGATCCTTGGGAGAATAATCTTCAAGATCTTTGGAAAGTAATAATTTTCTCTGCTGCCAACTTTACTTGCAAAATTATCATCTCACGGAGATTGGTAAACATACTTTAATCAAATTAGTTAACTGTACGAGATTTAATATTTTTTTAAAATAAACCATAAATAGATTTCTATATTTTCGACAATGCATTTCATCTAAGGAACTAAAAATTCTTGTACAAAAGATGTGTATGATGAAGCAAATATTAAATAGGTAAAGCAATACAAAATTAACACTGAAGAAGAGCATAAGTAAGAAATTAGAAGTAAATGTTGGTCCTTACGTGATACATGTGCGTACACCAACATTGTCTTAACGCTGTGATCAACGCAAATGCGATTGTCGAGGAAAATCGTCACCAACAATCACCATGTCCTCCGATACAAAGTGCTGTATGGATCGAACAATCGTTGCCCGCAATCATCATTAAGCGTCTAGTCGGACGTGCGCACCAAGGACAGCCCAGTTGCCAACGACAGCGGGGGCAGCTCCTTCGAAATCACTTCTACCGCAATCTTCTTTTCATTTCTTCGTTTTACTGTGACCACAGCAAAGTAAAGCTCTCTCGGAGCGAACAGAGGTGGAGAAAAATGGGAAAGGAATCAAGTGGTGGGTGCGTCAACCCTCTCTCCTTCATCTTAGTTGATAAAGAGAGTTGATGACCAGAGAAAAACTTTAATTTCTAGAAATCTCCCAAGAGCTTCTACACCAATTTTCTATCTCCATGCTTCGTTGCTGTTATACCTATACCACTCTCATACTCATACCATAACCGATACCGTCTCGATAAAGCTCCCCCACCCTTCACTGAATTTACTCTCTCTCACTTACACACTTTTTCTATCCCTGCCAGAAATAGAAAAGCTTTGATTGATCGATGGATCTCTTGCCGCTCATGCCTGGCTTGAAATTGCTGGATTAGAGCTCTGCCGTGTACTACAGTACCGATTTCTCACCCCAGTAGGGTGGCTGCCCGTTTCGCGATCAAGCGTCAAACGGCACAGTTGACTGCGTATCGTCCGTCGCTTGAAAAAATGTTCGGTAAAATAAAGTAGCCGACAGAAATCTCATGACAATGGAAAAAAGACGAGAATCGAGAGATCCCCACAAATATCTCAAGTGCCGTAAAAAATGGAATAAGTTCACTGGCAAGAGAGAAAAAAACAGTCAGAATGGGATTGTGTTTAATATAAATTTGTCCGAGCATTACGAGCGATTTTGTTTATCCTTTTATGGCTTCGGCTGTACCAGCAGTAAGTCAAATTTATGATCCGAGCAATGATTTTTTGTCAACAATACAGTTCCTGACTTACGGTTATTGATCAGTGCCTTGTAAATATCTGTACCTCTGTCTAGAGCAAAAAATTATTGTCTGAAAATTAAATTCTCTCTTTTTCAGAACTTCTGATTACTGTAGAGTTTGGGGTGCTTTATTTTGCATAAATAAATTCAACATTGACTAAATAATAATGATAGTTCTTTCATCCATAATTACAATCTTATTTTTTATGATTATTTAATGTACTTTAAAATAATATCTTATTCCAGTATTGTTAACAGATATAATTTTGTCATAGTGATTGAATCACGGTGCTCGGTATGCCATTCCCTTAACTTTTCATATTTAAACATAAACACCTAAATATTTTCAAAAAAAAAAATAAATTTTATTGTATTAATCGTCGCAATAC
Organism: Copidosoma floridanum; assembly: GCF_000648655.2. The sequence continues at coordinate 1,368,789 of NW_019379845.1, read as the reverse complement.
ATGGCTATTATCGCACATCTTCAGCTGAAATTACTGTATCTCCACAGCATCGATTATCTTCTCATGTAGATTACTCAGCTTAATACAACAATCAAATTTTCTAGCCTCTACTACTACATCACCTTTTTTACATGATAATCATTGTGCAAATATTTATCAATGAATGTTGCTGCTATGAGGGAACTCTTATTGTCAATACGTAAGGAAGAGAAATTATCGATCGCTGAACAGACAGTCCATCATCTACCACCATTACAAGTACACGTGAGAGAACAAAAAAGGCATAGAAGAAAAGGTAGTTGAGTGTACACACGAGGGTGCCAAGCTGTTTAATTATTTTTATGTTAATTTCTGGCAGCCATAGAAATCTGCGCCCCGTACCGACGTAGATTAATATCAAGGGAATCGAGGGATGAGCAATGACGTCAAAGGTCGACACCAGGCTTTCTTTTTTTGCTCCACATTTACTTTCTTTGTTCATCGCTTGTACTGTAGTGTATGGTAGGATGAATGCGTGTACACAGAAGAGGGGAAAAGTATAAGAAGGGAGGAATGCTACGTGCACGATGGAAGTCGTTATTGGGTGCACGTAAAGAAGAAGTAGAAGGGAAAATTAAGAGCCTGAGACACGCAGACAGACAATAGAGGGCTAGTGAAATAATCGTGTAACTCTTGTACTCGTCCAAAGGTTCTGTATCATCTCCTTTGGAAGCAAAGTAAGTTTTCTTACAAAAAGTTTGTTTGTTTGCTTCTCACGTGAAATAAGAAGAAGTAGAAGAGGAAGTTAATGGACTTCATCAAGACTATTTTCCTTTTTTGGGATATTCCTGTCGATTAATCAAGTACTTGACTTTCCAAATTTATTTCTGTAATTTAATTTGAGACATCATAGAATATCACCCTTGTATCGCAAAGATTAATTTTGATGAAAATTGAGAATAATCGTCCTGGCTGATTTTCCAGCTTAGTAATGTAGAAAAGTTTCTGACATCTAGTACAACAAAAATTTTGAATATACACACCAAAGCTAGACCATGAAGTACGAATCGGTGGGCAAACATCGAAATGGAAACACATCGCCGTACAGATGAAAGGAGCATAGAGGGCAGGGGGATGTACGCGTACGGGAAAGCTTTGCAGGGGAAAAGGAGCAGATGAAAATCCAGCCTGAAAGAGACGGAAAAACACAGAGTTTGAGCCAGAATAATCGGGGGGTGGGGGTGTGCTTAGTGTACAACTGTCGGTGGACCCTTTCTGATTGTCAGAAATCGCTCGTTGATACGTACGTATGTATGCACTTGTATAAACTGTGGCGACAAAGCAGGAGGGAAATGCGCGTTGGTTTTCTGCCACTTCATTGAGGAAGAGAGAGAGAGAGAGAATGAGATAGTTAAGATGCTGGAAAGATAACAGATAAGATAATGAATTTCCAAAGTGGTAGAGCTATTCCTACGACTGCTCCAAACAGATAATTTCTAAACCTTACAATAATTTTCTTAAAATATAATTTACGTTAAATAATACTATGTCATAATTTACTGGCTCAAAGTAATGTGTTTTAAAGAGCATGTTATCTATGTGGATGCAAAAATTGTCAGCACAAATTTAATGTCAACAGTAAAAGGTTTCTGACAAGTCATAATAAAAAAAAAAAAGAAAATTCTAGGGGTTTCAAAATACTGCCTTGAATAACTATACTTGCTGTGGTAAAAAGGTTTGATGCAAACTCATCAAACTGCATACTGATACAGATAAAACAGGACTTCATGGCATGCATAGAGTCAAAGTGAGCTATGTCACACTATGTATTGATAACTTATTACAACTTCAGTAAACTCTTTCATTAAACAAATACTCGTGTTCGTCACAAAGATCTTGTTTTCGCATCGCAAACGAGCATAAAAAACATAAGAACAAGCACGTCACGAAAAAATTCCAAACGTGCATACATCAGATCCACCGCATTGTTTTCTGCTCCCATCGTTTACCGCTGACTCTATGAATCAGTCGAGCGACTCGTAAACACGTTGTGTGGACAAGAATAGTCGTAACAGCTCAGGGACTGAGTATCGATTGTGCGGAACCTGATAACATTTTCCGCATCTTAGTAATCTCAAGAACTTATCTAGCCAGAAAATCTACGATCTCTTTCGTAATACAAGCAAACTAATAGATTTCATGAGAATTTACAGTTGTGCGTTCAGCATGAGGAAGAATTAAAAAGGCAGTTGTGTGGTTTCAAGTAGATTTAGAAAAAAATTTCCGTACGTCGAAATACATAGTTACTAGAAGAAAAATCTTAACGTCATGTAATTTGATGAGGATCGTAAGATTCATCTTTTTAAAAGAGGAAATAGAACCAGATGATAATCAGCAAATCAAGTTTCATGATTATTCGGGGCTTACGACGTCATAAGGAAGCAAGATTTTGGTGTCCCTTCAACTTTTTATCTCCACTCCTAAATTATAACGTATTATTTATATAAAAAAACAGTAGATAAATTAAAAAAAAGGGAGATTCAAGAAGTATATTTTCATTCTAACCACATAAATAAGATTTCCATGTATCTTATTGTGGTATTGTACTTAATGCAAAAAACTTATAGTTAGATTAATATTATTGGGCTGTAAAATATAACGATTTCCATACAATTGGGTGGTAAAAAATATGTATACATATGTAATAACACCAGTGCATTGACATAATATCATTTTCGAGTTTTTTGGTCTTTTAAAATAATTAAATGAATCGTGTGCATGTGACAGGATCAGAGAGCGAAGAAGGTTGCAGGACTAGCAAGAAATTCGCGCGTCGATTCGCAAACGAGGAAGCAGGCACGCGCGAATATCAGTTTACGTATAGCTCGAACGTCGTGGCCAGCTGCTGCTCGATTCGCTTGGTGCTTTTTTTTCTTACGCTACCATACATGCAGCACTTCACATGCACATGCCAGGTGACGAGTAGCGTCAAGTATCACATGTAGGAAAGGTATGAATATTGGATGATTTTCACAAAATTCGTTTACATGTTCAGTGTTGTTTCAGCATCAATAGCGGAAAGAAAATAAAAGGTCACAATAACAATTGTAGAAACTATAGAAAGTGCTAATTACAAGTGAATGGAAAGTAAAAACAAAGTTTTATCAACATAATAGAATCATTGTATTCCAAGTACGAATTCTGACGAATGAAAAATTTACTACTTACAACTCCAAAAATGTAAAGATGGATATTAGATTAGACATTTCTCTACACAAATCGAAATTTTAACCTTTCGTAACCCAGTCATTCACCACAAATAACCGAACCTTGAACGTACGTATCGTTAAAAATTCAAAAAGCTGCAATATTTTCAAGATACATAAAAGATATTTAATGGAATGTATCCCCACCCGGGTTCAACAACATTCTTTTTCCCTCTTCCCCACAAGTGATATCAAACTTCAGAAATTCTATTATGGGAACAGTCATAATAATAGCTCTACCACTTTTAAAATTCATTATCTTATCTGTTATCTTTCCAGCATCTTAACTATCTCATTCTCTCTCTCTCTCTCTTCCTCAATGGAGTGGCAGAAAACCAACGCGCATTTCCCTCCTGCTTTGTCGCCACAGTTTATACAAGTGCATACATACGTACGTATCAACGAGCGATTTCTGACAATCAGAAAGGGTCCACCGACAGTTGTACACTAAGCACACCCCCACCCCCCGATTATTCTGGCTCAAACTCTGTGTTTTTCCGTCTCTTTCAGGCTGGATGTTCATCTGCTCCTTTTCCCCTGCAAAGCTTTCCCGTACGCGTACATCCCCCTGCCCTCTATGCTCCTTTCATCTGTACGGCGATGTGTTTCCATATCGATGTTTGCCCACCGATTCGTACTTCATGGTCTAGCTTTGGTGTGTATATTCAAAATTTTTGTTGTACTAGATGTCAGAAACTTTTCTACATTACTAAGCTGGAAAATCAGCCAGGACGATTATTCTCAATTTTCATCAAAATTAATCTTTGCGATACAAGGGTGATATTCTATGATGTCTCAAATTAAATTACAGAAATAAATTTGGAAAGTCAAGTACTTGATTAATCGACAGGAATATCCCAAAAAAGGAAAATAGTCTTGATGAAGTCCATTAACTATCTCTTCTACTTCTTCTTGTTTCACGTGAGAAGCAAACAAACAAACTATCTGTAAGAAGACTTATTTCACTTCCAAGGGTGTTGATACAGAAGTCTCGAACGAGTACAAGCACTGCACATTCATTTGGCTAGCTCCCTCTTGTTCATCTCTGTGCCATAAACCCTGAATTTTCAACCCCCACACACGCACAAACATGAATTTCTTTATACACATCACACTCTACCCCTCTTATATTTTTTGCCCTATCCACATGAATGTAATCGTCTCACGAGGGTGTGTGAAGCTCCCCTTAATGACTTTCATGTTTGATATACAGTATACGAACAAGAGAAGGATGCAGAGAGAGGGAGCAAAGCTCACGCGTAGGTAGTATACGAACAGTATGAGGAATTGTACAAGGACGATGGAGCGAGTCGACTGTAGTCATAATAATTGCTCATCGTGCAGTTCTTCTGGTATAGTCATACGCTATGGTACGGGATACAGGATAACATGGCTGGCAGGAATTAACATAAAAATAATTAAAGAGCCAGACACTCTCATGTGTACTTTTACACCCTCTACTTTTTTTTATCATTTTTTGTTAACTGGCATGACTACACCCGCACAAGATGAATTACGAAAGTGAACAATTTACTTTCTAATTAGCAGCTGAATATTTCTCTGTTCATCTCATTTATTGGTTCATAAATCGAAAATGTACAGTAGTGGGGCCATTAGTAAGAAGAAGCGCATATTAACGATGATATTTTCTTAGTAGCAAAAGCATTAGATGATGTAGTATCAATGTAATAATAGTGATGTGCAAGGAGACGGCAAAATAATGAAGGTTTACTTTGACGTTGTTGTTGAGTAGTCTATAAAAGAAGATGATTAATGTCAGGGGCACGCTCTGATTTGAGCTGAGAATAATTCATGATGATGGTGACGATGTTTTTTTATTCACCACTATGATCGAAACAATAACGGTTTTCATAACTCTTTTAATTATAATATTATATTCTAACTATAAACAACAAACTACATCAAACATTAAATTTTCTGTAAGAAACGTTCAGCAATGCAAGATGAAGATCCAATACACCGTTTTGTGTAGGTAAACAGCCAAATGGACAAGGGATCGGAGGAAGAATCAGACTTCACACCGAGGGTCGCTTCCGATGCGTGAAAGCATCGATCACGGTGCTCTATAAGTATGTAGGTATACTTGCTTGTGCTGTGGCAGAGCTTCGTGTATTACATGCACCGCTGCTGCAGCAGAGTGTCCAACTGCACAGTATAGCTGCGCATGCTGGTAGGTCATGTTCGACGGCAGCTGCTGATACGGTGTGTGGGACGAGCCATATCGAAGCTCACGCAGAACTACACCAGAGGGAAAGCTTTTGCATCCATTTTCTCGTATAACGTCTATAACATCAATATAATGCAGGATTATACCATGATCATAGTTCTTTTATTCTTTGAAAATTAGGGTTCGTAGGACTTTAGTAGCGATCCTATTTGACATCGGAAAATACGTAACATGTGCTGCTAATGTGGTTTCGTATACCGTGTACACGACGTATAAATTGACGTACGCAAATGTATGAGAGAGATACAAAATTTTAGGAAAGAACTTTATACGTGAGGTGGTATACAAAAACAATAACCATCACTTAGCAACTACATTGCGCATATGAAATCGAGACTTGGATCATAAAGACAACTTATTATGAACATTGAAAACGTTATAGAGTAGCTTGAACAAACTTTTATCAAAAATAAATTTATTTCTCATATTTTGATCTCTGAGCCAACTTATTGTATTTTCAAAGTTCTCCTCTTACTCTTAGAATTTTTTCCTTCATTAAGTAGCTTCTATCAACTGCACTGGCATACGTAACGCATAAGAAAACCATAAGTAAGCAACAATTTTTTTCTTACTTGAAGGAATCTCACCCCCTTTTGAAAGCTAATTTATAAATGATGGTTTTTGATCACGAAACAGGCAGGGACCCAACTGGGATGAGAGATGAGTGGTATATTACATAGCTGTCCTTATCAAATAATTTAGAGCAAAATATGTGTCAGAGGCACCTATCGATCAATCAAATATTTATTATCTCCGTCATAAGCACAAAAAAGAGAAAGAGAGAGAGAGAGAGATAGTACAAGTAGAGTAAGTTGGGGGGTGAGAGTCAGGATGGTACCGATTGTGGGAATAAAGAGAGGAAAGTACTACCAGCGAGGGAGGTAGTGCATTGGTACAGCATCGAAGAGACAAAGCTCCTGGGAGATGTCTGAAAATTAAAGTTTTTTTTTCCTTTTTTTTGACCAACTCTCTTCAGAGGTGAAGCAGAGGCAGGACTTAACTATCACTTGATGCCTTTCCTATTTCTCTCCACCTCCGTCAACTCTTCAAGAGCTTTGCTTTGCAATGTTTTCCTCTTCTGTGGTACAGAGGAGCAAGGAAATAAATGGGAGTTTACGGAAGAAGTGATTTTGAAGGAGCTGCTTCCACTTGCATTGACTTTTTCTTGGCGCTTCGACACTTAATGATGATTGTGGGCAACGGTTGTTTCAATTCTTTCGATCTTTGGTATTAGAAGATGCTGTGATTGGTGCAAACGATTTTTCTCATTGTTTGTCTCTAAATTAATCGTTTCATTATGACAGTACTCAATGTCTAGTTAAGATTTCTCACTTCTTCTTCAAAATTTATTTAGCAACCTCAGGGTGAGAAGCTTTTCAACATCGTTCAGCCTTGAAAACTAATAAAAAAACTATTGATTCAGCATGATAAGATAAAATATCCCCTGTCAAGGTTATCTACAAAGACAACTATAATCTTCTTCACTGCCTAAAACATAACTAACGGATTAAATCTGAACAATCATTTAGTATATTGCAGCATCTGAATGACAGCCTCTTCCCCAAGCAGTTTGAGATTTCACAGGCACATAGAACCAATAACTAGTTTTACGTACACACGAGTGTACCGCAAAGCAACAGCAAAGAACATACTTGCACATCATACTCAGTTCACTTTGATACGTTTTTACGCGAAAGGTATCTATGGACAAACCAGAATGCAACTTTTATACAAATTATATTTTAGAGTTTACGTATTATTACAATTCTTTTGATTTCTTTGAGCTTTTTTTATCTTTTCTTACAAAGAAAATGGATAACTGTACATAAAGATTCGTTGTTTTGCAGCTACGCATTAAATGTGTGAGAAAAAGGTGCGTGAGAATTTTTCTGGACAAAGTTTTGCCAACGATTGGATAAAAGATGTTCATCACAGAGATGCTGTCAAGTGACAGTATATTATGAGAAGTTAACACAAATATTCATATGTACCAGCGGTTGAAGTTCTTGCAAATAGTGATGGATAACGATATCAAGAGTCAAAGGTGTTATTGTCAGTTTGTTTACTACTATGTAGATTTTTAGGGTTAAAATTTGTTAACTGCTATTATTCTATGGTAAAAAAATGTGAGGTTCAGAAAATACTTTATTGTGTAACTTTAACATGCATTCCGGTCAGTATCACTTTTATTTTTTTTTTTCATTTTCTAGTCGTAGCTTCTATTTGGTGTATAAAATTCATACAAATGTACGAGCAACGCAGCCATGCAAAAGGTGAGAAAATGTAATTAATCATCGCACAGCACCAGCAGCATTACAAAGAAAGGGTGCAACCGTATATACATAGGTAGATGGATACACTACAAAATAGGGAAAAGCTCCAGCACTGTGTACCTATGGGGTCTAACGGGCAAGCGTGGCTGTGTACACACGCTTGGAGCATCGAGGCATCAATCTTCCTCAGTCGTTGAGCAGCGGCTTCGCATTATTTACTCCCCATCGATATCGAAAGCCAGACGCGGGAGCAAAACGATTGCCAGCAACACTGCCATCATACCCGGTACGATTTGCTGCTGCAGAGCACGACAGAGCGTTCAATGGTGGGAAATGTCGGGGGTTATACCGTGGGGATGGGAGTTTGAAGGGGAGAGAACTTCTTCTTATCGGCAGGAGGCGAATTGCATTTGAGCTAGGCGTGTACGAAATTGCTCTTTCAGACCGACTATGTACACGGTAGAGAGAGGAAGGATAACTATTATACGCGTTTTAGGCTGACGGCGTAATTGCGTTTAGGTGCTTCTTCACACTTAGAAATTTTTTTTTTTTCTAAGTAAAATTTTTCTTACTTTTTTTTATAAGAGAATAGGGGTTAATGTTGGCAGCCTGTTGTTTCATATTGAAACTAATACTCGGCTCATCATAAATTTTTGCTTTATGAAATGCTTGGAGCTTAACAAAAAAGCCTTTTTGAAATTTCTGAGGTTCATTCAGAAATAATTTTCACCTTCTTGATTTTGTAAACGACCAGTAAGTATTAAATCTAATGAACAAAAAGCACTGTCTTAATAATTCAAATCGTTTTGTTTATCAGTGCAGTGACATACACAAGTGTTACATTGCTGTATTAATTATTGAAAGAAAATACAAAGATAGGACAACTGAGGAAGAAAAATATTTAACAAAAAAAAAGACCAAAATTAAAAGAGAAAAAAAAAGACAAAAAAGACAAAAAAGGAATGAAGAAAAAGAGTAAATAAATAAAAAAAATAAAACTTTTTTAAAAAGAAAAAGAATCTTGATAGATTAAACAGAGAACAAATAGTTAAGGATTCCCAACGGTAATAGTATCGTGAGAAAGTATTCATAATGAAGAATACCTTTTTTTTCAGCAGAAGACTTGCTCCTGGAAAAAGATGATCTTGTTTATTTTATATCTATAAGTTGTACAGTATAAATGAATGTGTGTTACCGATTAAAACACTTGAAAAAAATTGGTTGGATAATTGTGGGCTAGTGAATCCCAGAGTTGAAGAAAAATTACGGATGGGCTTATATAAAATATAAAATTTTTATAAATTCATAAGCTCAGGACATACTTTCTGTCATTTGTACTGAAAAAGTTAGCACATCTCTTTCTGGAGATGTACTAAAAATCAGCATTGGACTTATTGATAGTAAGTAACCTAAAAATCACAAGTACGTATGCAATAAGATATATCTGCAAATGAGAGAACGTATTAAGAATTTCAACCATGTGAATTAATATACATTGAGGTAAGATTATTGATAACTAACAAATTACTAGAGAATTGTGATAATCTGCTTATAATAAAAAAATGAACGTATTTGTTTTTATTTCGTTGGCCTTACCAGCAATAACTATATAACATTTTTTCTTTATGGAAGTAAACAAAAAACCAAAAAAGCAAAATCACGTAAAAGTATGCAAACACAATGAGTCGTGGAAAAAGTAAAAAAGTCAGAAAAGAAAGGATGGAAAATGAAAGCGATTTTACAGTATTTCTCTTACAGTCATTCATGCTTTACAGGGTACTTTAAATATCTTTCATTGTATATATCCAAACTTTTATAAAAAGTTCATAAAATATTGTTTGATTATCATAGAGATCTTGGTAGTCACAGAGGAAGTACTATACACATATATACATCTAGAGAGGAGAAAAGCTAGGAGCGAATTGGTCACGTCGTACGAAAATGCTCTTAATAGAAGCTTACACTTTTATGGAAATTTTCTTATGAAAATTCATTACAAGTTTTGATCAGCTTTTTGGTCCACCACCATCATTCCTTCCCCATTTTTAGTACTTACTTTTTGTATTTTTAATCACTCGATTCTCACCTCAAATGGGATTATGTAAAATATTTTACTTTGAGCCTACGGCCGTTGAAAACTTACTCGACAAAATTCATTACAAGTTTTAGAAAGTCGTGGCATTGATTTTCTTGCGTTAAAGTTTACGAATTGAAACCACCTGTCCCGTTGATTAAAAAAATTATAGAAGACAAGATTTTACTAGACTTCACTATTTCAACTAAACAGCATCAATATAAGGATCAAATCTACAATGCCCACCTCATCAGAGCTCGTGTGAAATAACAACAGCAACAGTGATAAAAAAAAAAAACTAATTGATCATGGGTATGATCTACAAACGAATGAAGAGAAGTGCACGATAACCGTTAATTAAAAGCATTTGAAATGATGCAAGTATGCAAAAAAACAAAAGAGATGATAATAAATTTCCAATCAAAAGTAGGTATGGGGGCACAATAGGACAACAGGCAAGTTAAATCGGAGCCGTTATGGTGGCATCGCTGCCAACACTGCCCGTATACACGTATACGTATAGCTGAGCAACTCGTATGTAATAGGAAAGGCCAGGCAGCCAGGAAGAAGAGTTTACGAAACTTTTGAGGCACGTTTCTTCCCCTTGTATGTACTCCTCCTCTGACGACCAAGAGACAGAAAAAAAGGGCGCCTTACCCACTTTTTTATTCTCATTCGTAATTCTCTGTAACACAATGCCGTAAATTAGGCTTGGGCGATAGGAAAGGAATTGCATGCGTAAGCTGATGCCCTTTAGGTGTAAGTGAAGTCGTAGGGATAGAGAAAAACTTGAGAGAAGCGCTTAGTTGAACGAAAAAAAAGGATTTCTTTCTTTTTTCTTTTTTTCAGGGGGATGGTAGTCAGAGAAGTAAATATATAGCTTATTTAGCTTCTAGGCTTTTTTGTATACCTTCATAAATATCTTTCTAAAGTGGATAAGTTCTCTATTAGCTGAATTGTGGCAATATTTGACTAATTTCTTAAGCACTGCACGCTCCCCCTTTTCTTTCACTTCTGATACCAACGCACGAGTCATACTGTGCAAGCAGCTTTTGAATGAAAATTCATTTTTACGCCATCGAATCGACTCGAGACGCCGAGAGAAAGGCAACAGCTTACATTTATCAGACATCCTGTTTCATTGATCGCGGTTCTACTTTTCAAAAATTAACATGAGAAGCGTTGAATCAGCGATCATCAGTACGAGCCAATGACGAGAGAAACGTCAAAGTATTTCAAGTGTATTCGTCATTGTGTAATTTTTTTCTTTCGTCTGAATGATCCTGTACCACGCGTGTGCACGCAAACAAAAGAGATGGGTCACTTTGGTACCCTTTCTCTTGGGCAAACTTCAGAGACACGCGAATAAAAAGCGAAGGACAAGCAAATGATGTACAATTATTTTTTTGTTTTAAGTTCGGACAACCATTTTCATCATTTGGTTTTAAAATTACCCTGCTTACAAGAAAAGAAAAAAAAAAATCAGAAAGTACACAATTTCCCTCCTACTCGTGAATTTTGAAGAGGAGAGAAAGAGAGAGCTGGACATCATTGCGTCAAAGTATGTCCTTAGTGCGTCATTATTGATCACGGAAACACGCTAGCCTGATTTTCCCCTCTCTTGTGCATCCATGTGGGTATCATTGAACGCTTCATCGAATGTCCAACAGCGGTTGAACTAGGGAATTTAAAGACAGTCTTCCGAAAGTCTCTTGATGGAATTGGACTATTTTACGCAGAATCGAGTGCACCGAGAAACTGAAAAAAATTTTTTTTACTGCCTTTGATTAGAGAAAGTTTCATGTAATCACAATAAAAGATCATATACTAACGATTGAATGAAGATAAAAGATGATAATAGTAAAAGATACTTATATGCATTTAGTAAAGCTCTAACATATCAGGGACAGTGGAGTATTATTGCGTTAGGTTGGAAGGTAGTTGGGTAATACAATAGGAGCAGGTAGAAAAAAGATAGTTTCTGTATAACTTAGGAAACTAACAATCACCTAATAAAAAAATTATATGTTTATATATATTATATTTAAATGTAAAAAGGAAAATGTACATGTATTAGTTAATAGAATAACCTTTTGTCAATTGTACAGCAAATATTAGTACGGCCACACCGGTTTATTCTTCTAATCGTTTGGAGAACTTCGTTTTACTTGTGTGTAAAATAAAATTGATATTTACATAATAGATTTTTATGCTTTCAAGTTGCCGAAGCAATTATAATTTGAAGCTTTTCTAAAAACTCATATAAACATTAACTTTGGGTGGTGAAGCTTAATATAATAAAAAAATTAAAGATACCAAAATAATGTAAATATAGAATATGTTGTTCTAGTAAGACAATCATATTTTTGAGAAGCTTTAAAACAAAATAGTACGTAGCTAAGCAAGTAAAAAACAAGACTCTAACAAACAATGTAGATTTTCCTTTTGTCTGAAAGACGAGTCGATCTCTTAATACATATTTTAATAAAGCTATGGAAGAAAAAGGAAATACAATAAATTTTAACTTTAAAAACGACAACCTAACTACATGCTTACTCAAAAATGTACTTGTATGCATACTTTCGGTAATTAACATCAAAAAAGTCGTCGACTAAAGTACACTGTGCCGCACGACGACTGAAGAAAAATTTATGCTCCTTCGAATTGTAAAAGCGCACCCTACCTACCTTGCACTCCATGCCTTTTCTAACGAGAAAGTGGTTTGGCGTTGGTTTAAAAACTATAAGGATGTTGGCGTTAAAAGAGAAAAAGGAGATGATAAACACGTTATAAAAAGAGTCAAAAAACTAAAACTAAGGACTTGTGGCTTATACGTAATTACCAAGCATGTACCAAGTACACAACAAAATAATAATAGGTACATATGATGAAGTATGTCCTCAAAGCAGAAGATTACAATCTAAAAATAAAATATACGTTCAGAATGGTAAAATAAAAATGAAGTAGTAGTAATAAGAAATTCGATCATAAAACTAATTGATTTAAAAAAAAATAATAATAATTTGATAGGTGGATGTTTTTAATTACAATCAAAGTATAACACTAAACTCTATGTGTTCCCCAAACGACCTAAACCTAATCACAGACCTACACAAAATAAATTAGAAATCAAAAGATTAAAAATATAACATATAGAGTGAAGACTTTAGTTTTCCGATATTAGGTCACGTTAGGGGAACTAAAGGTACGGTAGTTAGATAAGATGAAAGAAAAAAAGTCTCGCTGAATCTGAATTTCAAAGACAATCAACCGATGAAAGCACAGATTTGACAAATCCAAATGTAAATTATCTAAAATTACTAAAAAATTAAAATCACAACAAATAAAAACAAATGTATGAAACGCATTTAACAGTAAAAAGAAATTATCTTACAGAGTATGGTGTATACGTGTAGTGGGAGACATTCACTCGTATAAAAGAGAGAGGGAGAGAGAAAACAAGGGGGAAGAGAAAGGAATTTGCGGGCAGAGGCAAGTATAGGTATACAACTCTGTATAGCTACACCTTACAATCCTACAGGTATACTATTGCAAGATCAGACACTAGGAAAACGCTGCGCGCGCACCATCGCAAACAAAACCAGCAGAAGCGAAGCACGCCGGCGTTCCGTTCCGCGTGGCTCGCACGACTCGACTCCAAAGCTCCGAAGCCGCTGTATTTGAACGCGCTCAGTATCGCCGAAACCGTCGAGGCGAGAGGGTTGTGACTCGTCGTGCTTTGCGCTTGCAATTCCTCGTTTTCTCGAGCTTTTCATACGTTTTTTACAAACTCACGATTTAATCATAAAACAGGATGTTGCCGATCACTGCGAGAATGTAGTGTAGAAATAAAAAAGCTCACACCTCCATACGTAGCCTAAAAATCGTTTACAAGGACGATTTTTTACTTGTGTAAACGCTACGAAGAGTGCAGTTGTGAGTGAATGAACTTTCCTCTCTCCTTGACGCTCCGAGGGAGGTAGAAGAAATTTTCTGTGTTTTTGTGGGAAAAATCGGTTCGGTAAAGCGGCTGCTGTTGACATTGGTCATTCATACGATCTTGTATCGAGTGACAGGTCGGTGAAAAGTAGCTGGCAGTCAATAGGTTCGTACATGTTCGGGAGTGAAAGTGCAAGTGCAATAAAATCAACAGCTGAATTATTTATTAAGTCAAATGAAACTTATCCCTGCGATGCCAAGAATTCAAAAGTAAAGTGTCCTCACTCGCAAGATCGATGTTTTAAGGGAACATAAATCAAGGGTGCTAGCACACATTTGGCGCACATCATGAGTGGACAAACCATTGCAATGAAATTCGCCCCTTTTCCCAGGCTAATATGCCGCAACCTATTGCTACTCGCATTGCTGGCACTGCATGACAGTCATACCCTTGCTATCGAAGCCAATGCCAGCCAAGGCATCGTCGGCAGCGAAGTGCCCGAGGAGCCACTGACCTTGACCATCCTGCACTGCTGTCCAGAGGGCATGGACTTGGACGAGCAGCGAGCACGAGATCACGGCAACGAGCCAGTCATGGCACAGTGCATCCTGAGCTCCGAGGTGCACCAGCCACTGATCTACTCGCCAAGTACCCGTGGCTTCCTCCACCAGTATCCGGACGACTGGAGGACGGTCCATGGCCGGCTGCCCGAGTGCTCCGAGGATCAGGTGATCCGGTACGTACCTCAGAGCCAGCATAGCGCGTACGTGCTCTTCGACGACGGCAACGTGGCTCTCGAAGGTGGCATTGGTACGATATTCAGGCCCGAGGAGTATTGCTTTGGCACCAAGTCGCTGCTCGCCTGCATGCCCAGGAGAGAGGAGGGCAGACAGGATGCCGTGACAATGCTGCCCAAGATGCTCAAGTGCTGTGGTCCCAGTGCTGTCTACGTTAGGTATGTGTTTACTTACCTCATCTAACTATCAATTATAAGATGGGCCCTTTTTCCTCGAAAAGAGGATGCCTTGAAGGGATAGGGGATTAAATTTATGGCACATTCGTTGGAGAACTAAGATCGAGCGATTAACAGAGACTCCATACATTTTCTCTTTCACCCTTGACATATGCTGTCTGATTCTTACACGTTATACCTACGTTATACCAAACGTTAATTAAGAATGTCATGGGGTATCGAGTATGTGTACTGTATATAGCACATTTCTTTTTATCATCCTACCAAATTTTTGTACGATTAATACTTAAAAGTAAGAAGTATTAGTGGTTACTAATAAGCTGTAACTTTCTTGATATTATTAGATGTACATAATAAATCAGCTATTAATTTATGGAAGTATATTTCAGTTGTCGTAAAAAATTAATCATGTAAAAGATGAAGGTGTTGATTTGGTTTTCTTAATACCAAGTGCCCATAAGATCAAATACAAACAACTATTATTATTGCAATTGTTTCCATCTAAAACGTATACTAAAAATTTAGTAGTATCGTGTAAAAAAGATATTTTTAGTAAACGATCCAAACGGAGTAAAGATGTATTTTTTAATGTTTTGGTTAATTTGTATTCTTATCAGCATCATACACGCTGATAGCACATATTTGATATCAGTATGTCATTAACTGATTATAATTATGTTAAATAGTTATATACAAATTTTGTTTCGAAAGATAATAAATCGGATAAAATTATTTGCCAAAATTTGTTGCTACTGTTTGTTTGTTCAAGCTCTACGTACAAAAGAACATTAACTTATAATTTTCTTTGCAAAGAAATCAAAACAGGATTAAATTTCAACAAAAATTTTAAATAAAAATATTTAAAAAATTAAATTCCTTGAATTTCTACTAAAATTTTGTTTTCAAAAAATACCTAACTACATAAAAACTATCATCAAAATATTTAAGTATAGGACTAAAAAATGTATACGTCCGTATACATTTGACTGATCAACTCATAAAACTGAATTTCTTTTCAAAATTCAAAACCAAAAAGCTCAACTACGCAGATGAAACAGTTATATAGTTTATCAGGATGTACAATATAATTTAAGCATAGTGTGTATCTAGGCACAAACCTTACTTGTAATTTATTATTATTCAATCAAAATTACGGGAGAAAGTCAGAATCACTTTTTACGAGCTTTCTGACAACTAGTGGATGGAAACGGAACAGCGTTGACGCGATATCGATAAATCATGCTCTCACACTTAACTTTTCGTCATTACTTCTCTCACTTGTTTAGATAGAAAGTTAAGAAGATGCATAATTAGTGACTGTACAAAATTATTTTTTTCCACTGAGACAAAAATAATCTAATTTTAATAAACCAAAAACAAAAAAGTTCTTTCAGTGTCATATAGCACCTTTGTGGTTAAATATTGAGTGACATTTCGTTGATCAAAGCTAACCACTTTAGACTACTAATAACAATACAAAACTTTGTTTATTTCAATATATGTTTCAATTAACTATTTTATGAATCAATCATACAAATGGGGAAATACTTACAACTTTAGAAACACATCATGTGCACTTCTTTTTTATAGAAATATATGTAAGTTTTTCCAGTTGAATTCCTATACCACGTAAAATATGATCGGCCATTAGGTATTCAAAACTAGTGATTGCTTGGAAATATATCACGAAAAAGTTAATTTAGAACACTGTACATCTTATAAGAACTACCCTTTCTACAAAAAGAAATACACGTATCGCACCTCTGGAGTTGTAAGTGTTTACACATCTGTGAGTTTGAGTCATGTAAATTGTTGGTACTTATCGTGAAAACAAAAATTTGTATTGTTATTAGCAATCTGAAAGGATCAATTTTCACAGAGGAAACATCACACACTGATTGACAGTAAAGTTGCTATGTACAACTAAGAGGACGATTGTATTTTTTGATTTATTGAAGTCAAAATATTTATAATTCAATAGAGTACTAACTCAGCGTAATTGTAAGTTCATGGAGGACTTTAACTCTATCATCATGATAAACTTAATAATAAATATGAAACATCATAAGAATTACATAATTTATAATGTATAAATCAACTAAGTCTTTCAATTAATGATAGTTACAGAATACAATATGATGACAACTGTTCCTCAATAGCTATTTTGATAATAACTATTATCCATGATAATCAATACATGTAGATTCCATTTGTAATCACAAATGCTTCCCAATTTGACAGAAAAATCTACTATTTAAGTTTTTCTTTTTTTGAATGTTTTAGTAACGCCTGCAAAGAAATAGATGCCGAGGCTATGCTGCTACACGAGGAAGAGAACATGCTTCTTGCACCCAAATTTATGGACGTAGTGGAAATCGGGACTGGTTTTCCGTCCTGCTCCAACTCCGACAACTTAACGATTTTCAGCGACTATGAAAAAGCGGATCTTCAAGCTGATGCCAGTATACTCATCGATGGGCAGATATTGCCAGCCGAAGAGTTTTGCGTCGAGCGTATCGAGGATGTGGACAGCAAAAGTTTGGCCCTAAAAATCTTNTAGTGCCTGTACAAAATTATTTTTTTCCACTGAGACAAAAATAATCTAATTTTAATAAACCAAAAACAAAAAAGTTCTTTCAGTGTCATATAGCACCTTTGTGGTTAAATATTGAGTGACATTTCGTTGATCAAAGCTAACCACTTTAGACTACTAATAACAATACAAAACTTTGTTTATTTCAATATATGTTTCAATTAACTATTTTATGAATCAATCATACAAATGGGGAAATACTTACAACTTTAGAAACACATCATGTGCACTTCTTTTTTATAGAAATATATGTAAGTTTTTCCAGTTGAATTCCTATACCACGTAAAATATGATCGGCCATTAGGTATTCAAAACTAGTGATTGCTTGGAAATATATCACGAAAAAGTTAATTTAGAACACTGTACATCTTATAAGAACTACCCTTTCTACAAAAAGAAATACACGTATCGCACCTCTGGAGTTGTAAGTGTTTACACATCTGTGAGTTTGAGTCATGTAAATTGTTGGTACTTATCGTGAAAACAAAAATTTGTATTGTTATTAGCAATCTGAAAGGATCAATTTTCACAGAGGAAACATCACACACTGATTGACAGTAAAGTTGCTATGTACAACTAAGAGGACGATTGTATTTTTTGATTTATTGAAGTCAAAATATTTATAATTCAATAGAGTACTAACTCAGCGTAATTGTAAGTTCATGGAGGACTTTAACTCTATCATCATGATAAACTTAATAATAAATATGAAACATCATAAGAATTACATAATTTATAATGTATAAATCAACTAAGTCTTTCAATTAATGATAGTTACAGAATACAATATGATGACAACTGTTCCTCAATAGCTATTTTGATAATAACTATTATCCATGATAATCAATACATGTAGATTCCATTTGTAATCACAAATGCTTCCCAATTTGACAGAAAAATCTACTATTTAAGTTTTTCTTTTTTTGAATGTTTTAGTAACGCCTGCAAAGAAATAGATGCCGAGGCTATGCTGCTACACGAGGAAGAGAACATGCTTCTTGCACCCAAATTTATGGACGTAGTGGAAATCGGGACTGGTTTTCCGTCCTGCTCCAACTCCGACAACTTAACGATTTTCAGCGACTATGAAAAAGCGGATCTTCAAGCTGATGCCAGTATACTCATCGATGGGCAGATATTGCCAGCCGAAGAGTTTTGCGTCGAGCGTATCGAGGATGTGGACAGCAAAAGTTTGGCCCTAAAAATCTTTACCTGCTCTGAACACGCAAATAAAGAGTGAGTTACTATACTTTTTTACTCAAAATATTATTCTGTCTCAAAATTCTTATGGTTTTTTTCATTTTGTGCTAGGTATGACGATTTTATGCTTTAAGAATCACGCTTTTACTTTCCAAGAATTGACGGAATAGAGTTGAAATTGAAACTATGCTACTTGACAATGTTGAAGCTAAAGCAATATGTATTTCATAGTTTTTAAATTGCATTTTTTTTTGTTGCCATCGTAAAACTTGATATAGGTTTGAGAAAAATGTACTGTAAATAAAGTTTTGTTTGAATATCCATAACTTTTTCTCGAAAGATATTAGCTTAAAATGTTTAATTTGTGAAGATACAATTTTGTCCACAGTGAAAACTTAGTAGTAATAGTCATTATTTTTCTCTATGATAATACCCCTTAAAGATGCCTCTTCTATGTAAACTATCAATTAGTAATCTATTATAAGCATAAAGATACTCACCAAATTTGAGTCTAATTAGATATAAATTATTTGACTTAGTTTGTCTTCTTGATTATGTACGTACATCCATCCGTGGATATATTATGCAAATATCTTGGACCAGCCTCTCATTTAGATGGATATTTTTTGTAACTTGGTAGCTACTAGGTATTTGAGAGTGTTACACTTTTTGATCTTCTAATAATATATGGCACTCACAGAAAATTGATGGTTCAATTGTAAAAATGATGTACTCTTCTATTGATTCCCTAAAGCCTCAGTTCAAACTTTCAAAAACTTTTTTTCCGATTTCGCTTCTCCGGATCAAAGACTAAGAGTATTATTGTTCAGAATGTACGCCGCGTTACATCGTTAAGATTAGTTGTAGATACTAGTTTATGGATTTCTGTTATTCCATTGAGATATGTTTTACGCTGAGGTGATACTGGAGACCCTAGAAAAGGATAAGAAGCATAAGTCGAGTCTATAGTGGAAAAGTTTTCTAAGCGTCCTTGTCCCACTATTCCCCTTCAGATTAAATAAATGAGAAAGGAATGGTATGAGGTTAGAGCTGTATCTGGATTCATAGGATGTAATCAAAATGACAGAGTCTGGAGCACTCTTTAAAAGCAGTTTCATTGTCAAAAGCAAGACTGAATTACTTTATTCAAAAAATTAGCTCATGAATTTCTGTCATTTTCCAATTTTTAAACTTTTAAGCCCGCAATTTTTGATAATTTACTTAACTGCTCACTGGTAAAGAATGTTTATTCATTAATTCACAAACTTGAAGCTAGAACTTATCAACAATTATGTACGAATTTCAATTGGCACTTATAAGCTTCTATCTCTTGACCCTCTTCTCCCGTTGCTCTTCAATGTCATGTCTTACAGTATTTAAAATGAGATCGTCTTTTTGGATTAACCGTAACAAAATTAGTGTAATGCAGAATATTAAATAACTAGTCATTCAGTATGCATTTCTCAGCAGAAGTTTCTCGTGTTATATGTTTGGTTATACTTATTAAGTATTATGTCGTTTTTGTAGCCCAAGGTTGCTTTTTTTCTTTCGATATGCAAGAGTTATTCATACTTATGACAGTTCGTATGTTAATTTATTCCGAAGCTCTAATTAAGTAGAAGTAGCCGTATAAAATATGCATGGATTTTGCATAATCGTATAATAACACAGAAATGCAGTGCACAAACAATAATTATATCAGAAATTTTTTACTTCAACTCTGTAATAGTTATCGTGGCGTAATAGATGTAAATTTTTACTCCTTTTTTTCACCCATCGTATAATTTACGACAACATACTTGAGGAACGGGACAAAATGAAAGCTTCTAGTTTTTTCTTGGAGTTGAAAATTCACTTTTTTTGCCACATACCCTCAGTATAGAAGCAAACACTAACTGCGTGTGCAAATACGAAAAAACCTGTTGATGTCATATATCGCAAGATTAGGGAACAAAAACTTATGTTGTCCACTCGTATTCAACCATAATTTTGATTCTTTCTTCTTATCTTTAACTCTTTTATCCATGCGGGCAATGAAAAATTACATACATAAAAATATTACCTGCCCACACTCGCTCATACACGTACATACGTGTTAACTCAACTACGTAATAAATGTACTCGATCCCTTAGCAAGTAACTTTTGATTGTATCTGATGAAATTTTTTGTTGACATTTTCGAAACTATGGTCACCACAGCAACGTACCTACACTAATGCTAAATGTACCTTTAGTAATACCAACTGCATATGAAAAAATTACGGGCAACTACATGTACGAGTGCAAATGTACGCGAAAGATAACAAAACTCTTGGATTGAAATTTTTAAAGGGAATCCACGTAAAGTAAACCGCCTAGAATAAAAAATGTAGGCAATATTTAAGCAAAGAGCCCATTTTTCCAGCCAAATTACTAGTAATACGTATTAAAAATGAATCCACAGAGAGGAGCTTTCTCATTTTTTCATTAAATGACGAGGTAAAGTTCGGATCATGAGGCACTTCCGATTCATCCGTGTCCTTCTCCAAATCCCTCCACCTAAACCAAGTAGATAATTTTTTTCTCGATGTGGCTGTTTCAGAGAACAGAAAAAAAAGAACACGAAGGAGTCGTAAGGAGAGAGAACGATTACTACCTTTGGTATTTTTACAAGGTTCCGCTTCGTGCGCGCGTAGAGTTTAACGATCGGAACGACGGCTCTTATTTCGCCTCTATGCCACAGCCTCTCTCTGCTGTGCTAGCAACGGTGATGGTACATACAGGCGTTTATACACGATTGGAGGATCCATCCGAGCTCCGTGTCGTGCTCTCTTTAAACTGTTCGTGGCTTCTTATGGATGTATATATACATTTACTCGCTTTTGTTGCACTGATTTTATTCTGCCAACTGGCCAGCCGATTGAGAATAAAATTATAGCTCGCAACCTGTTTTTCGCCTTTTCACTCACCCGCTCTTTCTCTCTCTCTCTCTCTCTCTCTCTCTCTCTCTCTCTCCCTCTTTTCTTTCTTCTTTCTTGTTTTCGTACGCTTGGCTGCACGTCGAGGAGCAGTTGTTGAGAGAAGCCGACACAATGGGGATATACAGAGCAGCACCAAGAAGAGTATATATATACATATATACTATGTGTATGGCTAGCTTGTGTGCAAGTGAAGGAAGTATGTGTTGGAAACTGGACTCCCGCTGCCCGCATAAGAATCTGGTTTACTTTTACTTTTTCTGAGGGTTAGCCCAGATATATATTCGGATACATTACATCTAGTTAGAAAGTGTTTTAGATATTATGTTTCGTCAGGATGACTGTCTCGTTTTTTTTTGTTTTTCATTACAAAACATCTTCAAAACATGCTCGATTGTTTTGTGAACCTTACGGGTCTATGATCTACACTGGATGTACATATTCTAGAGTCATAAATCTTTAGTTCAACAGTTGTTGGTGTTGAAAATAAAGCCAAACTTGATTCTCGAACAACTCTACCAACAATTTTTTACGAGTCTTACTTACATCTATGCTTTTTGATATTCATGACATTGTTTAGCTTAGTTACGGCTGGACATTTCCAAAAAAATTCAGCACGCTCTCTTCATCTTCTAGCTTTTTTTTATTTTGGCTCTGGCACGTTCTTCGATGCAAATCGATCGACACTCGCCACGACTCTTGATTCGAGGTGCTTTTTTTCTCAAGCCGATTATTTGTGATTCAACCACAAGAGGCCGTCGACTCCTCCAACCTGAGTATGTGTGAACACGATGCAACTGGCAAGGTTATAGGCCTTCAGTTTTATTAACTTTTTGGTACAACGCTCACAGCATACTGTACCTCTTTCTTTTTCCCTCTGATTCACGTGTTCGGTGCTCAATACAGTAAGAACTCCATTATCCATACCAATGGTTTGTATCTTGTTTTGTTTGTTGACACTTTCATTTCTCTTTTCCTAAAAGATTGACTTGTTGTATGGCTCCAAAAATCTCGTTTTTTCAGTAAAAATTTATTTTGTGTGGATTCGATGACGCAAGTCCGTCGTAGGTCACATTTTGTTTGGGATTGGTTTTGTTTTATAATAGTATCTACAAATGGTGCCTAAACATCTTATTTTTCTTTCGGTGTATGGTTTTCACTAGACTATATTGAAAATAACTTTATAAATAGCATTTATCTGAGAATGTTAACAACATTGTCAAATGACATTTAGAGTCAGCATTGATGCAGCCTTGCATCGATGGTCAATCTTTTAACTTTTGTACCTCTTTCATTACAAAATATATGGATATTGATAAACATGACTCATGAACGAGCACAATCAACATGCAAAGGTAGTCGTCCTCGTTATCATCATGTTGACACAAAATTTCTGCCTGTAGTCTGTTTAATTCTTTTAAACACATTGATTGAATACAACAAACTTAATACAACCTTAAAATGCAAACTGTATGAGCACAAATATACAAATATAATTATGGACTTTAACTATTACTGGTCATAGAAATTGATTGAACCGTCGTGTTTAAATGTGTAATAAATCTATCTGTCGTTTCTTTTAAAATGATTGTGAGTAGAAATTGTTTCAGTACACACAATCTTATAGAAAAATGAATGATGTCTACTAGGCGAAAGATTTCACCACATTACCTTTTGTTACCACAATATAATTAATGTAAAGTTCGTAAAATTTACTTATTATCTTATCATATTTCATTACCTTTCACGCATAAGAAAGGATAATTAATGGCTCGACGTAATTTTCAACAATTTTAATGACATAATACATCCCTATCTTCGTACCTATCCATTTATTCCAAACCGTATATATCGTCGTCGAAGCCCATTCCTTAAGTCCTTAACATATGTAAGTACAAGCGTGACAATAAATCGGATCGCACAAAACGAAGAGTTAGCTTTCGTATGCACCGGCTTCTTTCATATAATATATTGGTAGTAAGCGTCAACTGTGAACCGAAACAGCAAGCCAATCGCGCGCTGCACAACATGTGTAATTTTTTTTGCGTGAGTCAAAGATAAAAAGGTAATAAACATTTGAAAAAAACATCATACACATAATTATACGGGTAAAACCAACAAGCATATCCTTAAGCCGTACATCATTATACAGGTTGACCTACTTGTCCCATCCACACGGATACACGTGAGCTCGTTTTTCTTTTTGTTCTCTCTCCTTTTCCTTCTTACTTTCTCACTTTATTTTCAATGCAAGAAGTATTGGTAGCGTTGATCCTTACACCAGCAATGTTAGTTTAAAAATGACTGGAATGTTCGAATGTAGGTGTGTTAATGGATTGACGACTAAAAATTTTTTACAATGTGTGCACTAAGAACAAAGTATATGAGAGCATAAACGCTCAAGTAGGTTACACTTTCTGTAGTTTATCAAAAGAATTAAAAAATACTGTGTTTACTTTAAGAGAAAAATCCAGCACACCGTACCTCGAAATAATAACCGAAAGAAATACATGAGGAGGATCATGGATATTTTACTCGAACTCCCATGGTCACGTAGATACACATTTTTACATCACTGAAATGAAGACTAGCTCTTCTTTTCTTACATAAAACTTGATTAAATGTTATAGTAAATTTTAAACAACCTTGCCACTACGTTACGTCTGCTGGAGAATAGCTTATCTTTGATTGGTCTTTTATATGTAAATTCATCAAATTCCTGTAGAACTAACTTAACATTTTTGACAATACTTAATCTTTTAAAATTTGCCAATCTATGGTTGTAAGGCAAATACCTGGGCGAATAAGTCAACCCAGTTATCACAGACTCTTGAGAGTGGTGTACATTTATTAATTTTGAAACTCCTGGAAGACTTCTATGTCTTGGAGTCTCTGATGAAGATCTTGGATAATTGTACACTGGGCCGCATAGGTACAAAGACTAAGACGTCTCCATTCCATGATTCATGGTAACAATGTACATCCGAAATTAATCAGGAACACAATCAAGATTAAGTTCAAATATGATTGTTTTAAACTAATAGAGACTTCTTAACTCACTTTTTTCCGACTTTTCACACCTTGTATGTACTTTGTTTTTCCTTTTCATTGTAAAAACTTTGGTCATCGCATTTCTGTTGAGCCACAACGAACCATAAAACGTAACATTACGTAAGTTTTTAAAACGTCCTACCATTTTATAAGCCAAAAATCCAATAAATTTTTTTGGATATAAAATGAAACTATTATTCTTGTACAACAACCAAGATATCTGTTCTTGGTATAGGTATATAATAATACTGTAAGTTTTTTACATCTTTAAAACGATCTGTTGCCACCTTATGTTGAGAAAGCAGTACACACCTTCCAACGAAGCTGTGCTGGTCGTGTTAGTATTACTATGGGAAATCAACACTCCCGAGAAGGGAATATACCAAAACACACGCCAGTGGTACATGATATATACACAAACTATCTTAAAGTATAACATAGCACAGCATCAGACGCCTCATCACTTGGCGGATCGAAGGGGAGTATCACTTTCACCTATAGCTTTCTGCTCCTACTACTCTTTGAAAATCCACTTTCTCATGGTGCTTTCACCAACGGCCATAATAACTGGAGGCTCAAATTTTCCTTCCTCTTATCCTCTCCTTCGAAACAACGCAGTGGGCTCCCCCGAACGTAATTAAGTAGATAAAAAAATAACACGAAAATAAATCCATATGGTGATAACAATTATAAATACGTAAGAAGAATAAGTGGAGTTTAACTAGAAAAATCTTAGCCAAAGCCTTTGAACAGCGGAAAAGATAATACTTTTAAGAAGCGTCATTTTAGATTGCTATCACGAACTTTGGATTCAGAAAAAATTAAGTAGTCAACTAATGATTCGATGTCACGACCTATGAGCGATATTTTCTTTCCTACCTAATAAAACTTGGTTATCTTTTTAATCATCTGGATGTATTTCTTTGATTGAAAACCAGTATACTTTCAACTCGTGATCAAGTCTCATCACGTGGTCTATTGTCCAAGTTGATATCAGTGGGAAAAAGGTTTAATAAAAAATTTATACTTCACAATTATATTTTTTAATGCATGATTTAACCTAAACTGGCTCAGAACCAATATTTAACAAACGAGTTTAATTATTCCATTATAAATAAAAGGAGCAACTCGATTTGATTTCCTTATTCTTAGATCCCTGTAACGCACTTATAAAAGCATACCAGCAAAAACATCATGAATGTTAAAAGTTTAGCACGTCGTGCTACAAACACAACTAACATGGTTGAAGAAGAAAAGCAAAAAACTGATACACATTTGTTTTTTCTTATGTTACAGAGCCAAGCGAGACATACGTTTCACCCTATACCCGATTGGCTTCATAATAAGCGCAATATTCTTGGCCGCGACGTTGGCGGCCGGCTGGTTGTTGCCCGCCTCTCATCACGTTCTCCACTGGCGCTGCCAGACGTACCACGTCGCCTGCCTCATGCTCGGAGATATCTCCATGGCCGTCATACAGCTGACCGGGAATTCCCTCCAGGGCGAGTGGTGCACCTCTGTCGGTGAGTACCTATACATACGTGTTTTATTGCATAGATATGAATATAAATATATTTTGCAGTTAGAAGAAAATCGAATTGATCTTATACCTGTCAAAACAAAGTTACAGGTTAATTGTAACTCAATTGTTATGCATGCTTGTGTCAGAACTTTTTTATTTTACTCCATACTTATTAAGAATTCAAGTAATTTTTATCAAGGGTACATTTGATACTAGAACATGAGATCTCGTCAATAAATTGTCTTTTGTAGATTGCAAATATTACATGAGAAAGTAACGATTTTTTTTTACCAACGTTACCTACAACACACATGATGTACACCATTACTGCGAAAAAATGTCATTCAGATTCTAGACAATTATTTAAAAGAACAAGTCCTTCATTTGATATCGAAGCTTTTTTAATTGAATCCGACAACTTACAACAACCATCGAACAGTAGAATATCAAATCTAATTAAATCGTCAAGAAGTCGTTATTGTTTTGGTGAAGGCGTATACTTGAAAATAAAAATAAGAAAGAAATGAAACACCCAGAGAATTAATAATCGAGGAATTACAGAGGAGCTACGAAATAAAAGGTGAATGAAAAAAGTTAAAACGACTAAGTGAAACACGACTACAAGCCAGTAAGAGAAAGAGAAAGAGAGAGGCAGTTATTTCCGATGGTAAAAAGAAGAGAATGAAAATAATGGGGTTGAGGGCGAAAGTACGGGGACAGTTAATAATGAGAACAATCGAAAGTGGAAGTTTGCAGGTAGCACAAAAAGTAGGAGGAAAAAAATCAAGAGAATAAGGAGGGGCTGCAGAGAATAAAAGGACGCTAGTTAGACACGAATCGATACAAAATGGGTAGACAACAAGTCTGCCAATTGCCGAGACCCAGGGTATACACAGAAAGAAAGAGAAAGAGAGAGCTTGTCGATGATGTGTACATCAATTCTAAAATCATTTTTTCCCACCTGTTTAGCTGTGTTTTTTGTCTGTGGGCACAAATTAGATTTTAAGATAAGTAAGGGACATATACACAAGTCTTCTCACTAGCTTGTACTCTCTCACTCGTTCTAACTAGTTCCCTCTCGTCTTGGCAATAATCATCAATCTATGTGAATTTTGAGATTTATGTTCTACTTTCATTTTTGATAACATTAGGTCGAGAGAGAAACAAACTATAAAGTTTGACGACGACAGTTACATTACATGGATTAAATAATATACTTACCAGCCAAATGCTTTGGTATATACGTTGAAACACACGAGCTATTGATGGATGATGCTGTTGTACCTATAGATACTTAGGTATATCACAGTAGCGGCTGCAGCTAGGTCGTAAATCATATCAAACTCTTTCTTGTTATAAAGTTTTGACAAGTTGCACTTATATTAAGCTTACGTTTTATAGTTCTATGTATTGTTTTCACTCAAGTATTGATATGTGGGGTATAATTTTGTATTTCATTCATCATACAGTGTTTTGTAGTACAAAAAATACAATCACATAAGCAGTAGAACACTACAAACGGTTTCTTGTTGAACTGAGGAAGTGTAAAAATAAAATAATTCATCGATTACCTCGTGATAGGACAAAAAATTTTATTACTAACTGGCGCGGCTGTTCGTCACTTGACATTACTGGAAGGAGTAAAGAGAATATTTATTATATTTAATAACCCATCGCCACAATTTTTTAATATCCGCCCGCAGTAGCACCAGATTTCGCTCTGTTCATACCCTTTTTTCAATTATACGGACACATGCTATACGTACATACAGACGGATACGGGCTCTGACTATCGAGTTTCAAAGATCGATGATTAGATGAAAAAATCCTTGAGCGTGTATTTGTCTATAAGTATCCCGTCATTCTCTCATGCAAATATCCATTTATCAACTCTGCGATCAACTTTTTTTGATTAAAGTACGGAAACGATTATTCCGTTATATTTTCCATACATACGTATATACATGTACTTTTCTATCTGTAAATAACCATCGTACTGTTCATACGAAAAAATATAGTTTTTACTAAAATGTACCTGGAGAATAATTATTGAAAATCGGATTTCCAGATTTGTCTTTGTTCTACAGTAGGAAATGTGTCTGGTGAAACCGACAGCTTCGATAATGATGGAAGTTATAATTGAAAGCAAATACATTACTCTTTCACATACTAAAACGAAAATAATGTCATCGCACACACCTTTGAATTGAATTTAAATTCTATTCATGTATAAGTATCCACATTTCATCATAAGAATCGGAGCACTGCTATGATCGACGATGAGACGCACTGATTCAGGTGAATGAACACGCACAGATAGCGTAGCACAATTTCCTGCTGTATTTAGTCTGATTATTATCCTCCCTTCTGAGTTCTACTCTTTATTTTCCTAAATCATGAGGGAACTTATTGAAAAAAATAAATACCAATTCTTCTCTTTGCACCTTTGTTCTATATACATTATACAGTATTCTAGACTTACAATCCAAGCTCTTTAACAGAGAGCACACAAGTACACCTCTTGCAAAAGGTAGGATGAAACACTGTAAGGAAATGGAACTTATCATAAAATTCAATTAGTATAGCTGATTGAGGGTTACGCAGATTTGGTTGTCCCCGTCCTGATCTCCTTTTGGCAGTAGCGTTTGTGAAATTTTCCAAGAGCCTCTTATCGCTCGTGGGTGCGAGAGAGCAAGTAACTGTCTGAACTAGCTGGAGTGTTTAGTTACTATATATTGCGTTGTAGTGTAGGTATAGTATGTAAGGTAGAGGAGTGAACAAGAAGTGCGTGCCATCATCATTTGCGTTCGAGATGTGTGTATACACGCTTACCTTTGTTGTGAGTTTCTGCATTCCGTAAGCGTGAGATGCGTATGAATTCGTATATGGTGAAAATGGAATAGGAAGAGGAGAAGGAGGAGGAAGAGATGGAATAGTGGATGCAGATTATAACAGTGCTTGAAACAGCGTAGTAGGCTTAATCTAACCAAAAGCATGAGAACAACACAATAATTGTATGGCATTAGGATTTAGTGTTATTATTTTAACGAATTATAAATTTATGCTAATTTTCTCATTGTAGAATTTACAATCATTGAAACTTATGGTTAATTTTATAGTATTTTATAGACGTTGTTATTATTAGCATCATACTTTGAGAAGCGAATACAGCGTCTAGCAAGTTTTTTCATCCGTTGACTCTTAAATTTCAAACTTTCTAGTTCTATTTTCTACAATCTTTATTAATTTTTTTTAATAAACTTGTAGTAGGTATGAAAATAAAGTATCTTCAATGATCCAGCTCCTACCACCACATGCACTAAGTAGCTCAGGTGAATGAAGCAACAAACTAAGGTCACTGAAGTCTTTAAATTTTGTATACCTGCACCAATTGAATCCGGAGTCGCTGAGGTTTGCACTTACCCCTGATTGCCAGTTCCCTTCAGGTGAGATTTTTTGCTTTGCACCCATGATACGAAAACTACTATTACAGTTGAGAGAGAAGCTATTTGAGGAGAAATTCCAGACTTTGAATATTATCATGGACACCCTTCAAGCCACATAAATAAACATAGGGATTACATTAAATAATAGTACATGTTGCAAGATAAAACACTAAAGCAGTCGTTACACCATATTCCCCCCAAAGCCATAACTAATTGCTTGTAATTGTATTGCTGCAATGAGCAAAACCCCCTCATCCATTAACTTAACTGTATCCCTCTTTGAAATTGCACATACTTTTATCTTATGCGCAACATTCACCTGGTCATACACTACGTATACGTAGATACACGGGGACACTCGATAGACATATACTATCTTTGTCTGCACTACAGCTGTACGTAAGCACAAACACATACACACATACACACAAACAATATATCACACACCCTCTTCTGCTGCTATTCCCACATAAGATGTCTTTCTTGCCTTTTCTTTAACTCTTTGTCTGTTTGCATAGCGGCAAACAGCATCTCTTTGTTTGCTTGGTAAACAAAAAACAAGACAATATTGCGGCCCAGCTTGTCATTATCAGAACCCATGAGTTTGGCTTTGGCCGAGATATCACGATGACATTGTCCCCCTTTTTTTCTTATACCACACAAGTACGGTAGATCTTAACGTCTATGTGCTCCTTTTTCCCTTCAACCGCTTCTTTATTGTCGTACCTTTATACCACCACAACTGGTCGACTCTAAGCTTTTATGCTCACTTAAAACCACGATGACGGAATTTATGGTTCTGTTCCTTTTTACGTGCATAGGGAAAAAAGAAGAATTTGGAAGTTTGTTCTAATAGTGTCGAGCAAAATTTCAGAAAAACCATATGTACACCATAAACTATTATAGAGCAAAAATATTTCTGGTACTATCCTATGGTGAAAATTATTCAATAAATCTTGTGTTATCTTTGCATCACAAATAACTTATACTCATCCGTTGAAGTAACAACCGTAATATACGGTCAATTTGCGTAAGATTGATTTGTAATCTACAAATATTGTTGATCACACAGTGTTAAGGTTCATAAATTTTTGAGATGTTTTTTTGCCCATTATTTGTATATTTATTTATGTATAGGATGAAAAAAAAGTAATTTTTATCTGATAATCACTGCAACAGCACCCCACACATGAACCAAGTATGTACTAGCAGATGAAGAAGTAAAAAGTCATTACATGACTCGCTCAGGATAATTTAAGTGTGAATCAGATTTTCTCCCTCGCCCGAGTGCAATCCTCGCGGTTGAGCGAGTCGAATCATATCATAAATCCATCCCTTGAAAGAGACGTAGGGGAGACGATTGCTCACTGTCCAACTTTGATCAAAGTGAGATGGAATGCCAGATGAGTAGAAGAAGCAAAAAGGGGAAGATCAGAGTACAGCGCTAGAAAACACTAGTTTGCTCCAAGACTTAAGCCGCGTTCAGACAGAGCGGCACCAAACCGAGTGAAAGGTTTTCCCAGTGCGTCTTTATCTCCGTTGCCCTCGTACGTTGAAATCAGTGGCACGCGCGTCGTGCCGCTCCGACTATAAACGTAGCCTTAGCCGTGAATTCTCCCCCCACCGCATCAGCTCAGCTGCAACTTCTCCTTCCTCCTTCATTCCCTTTCGCTTTTTCTCTTCTTTTCCACTGCTTCCGACCTTGTCGAACGCGCGTTGCGTACACCACTATATACTTCTACCTCTCTTTTCGGATCGACGAGCGTCTCCACGGAGCAGCGAATTCCAATGCATATTTATAGGTCAGTGACCATTCACGTAGAAAGGGAGGAAGGAAGAGACAAGCTGATGTTATTACGAACGCTAAGTTTCCCTCGATGCGTAACCTAAAATCTTTTTTTTTTTTTATTGTTATAGTGATGATGGCAAAATTGCTATTGCGAAATAGATTTTTTATAAGAATACACGAAGTAAAGCCATGTGAATAGCAGTTTCTGAGCTTTTACTGAAAACGCAGCCTGCGATGAGTTTCATATGTAATGCTATTGTTTTTAAAAGTACATACCAATAAGCTTGTAGCCGATTTTTGTTTTCTTCTTTTAGTTACATTATTTCTCTTGTCTGAATTAAAGCATCAACTAGAAAAATAAACTAATTATTGTAAAGATAGAGACAAAACATCTCTGAGTTATTTATCATGACAAATATACCTGCAGCTTAAATATTTTTTTGGTTTTGCAGTATCGTAATGTCGTATAATAGTTTGCAAAACACGTAATTTATTTTACACAATCACTTTGAGGTATCATAACAGTTTCGGTTGTTTAATTAAATATTGACCAGCTGAGTTCAATAAAAATTTTTTTTTGTTCATACTTACTTGCATCTAATATTATTCCATTAAACATATGCCCAATATCACCTTCGACATTTATTATTGTATCACTTTAACCTGCTTTACTTCACATTTTTTTTTTTTTCTACTGCAGTTGAACATTTTTATAACTTCCATATAAATTCATCTCCACTTTTTAGTTTGCCATGTAAAATCTCTTTCTGTTTTAGTCACACATGTTATCGTATCTTTATGTTCATTTAACAATACTATAAGTTCATATTTTTTGTATTTTTATGTCCTGAACTTGTGGATAGTTTACTTTATTTATATAATACTATTCACTTTAAATATTATTTTTGAGGGACAGATGCGGTGTTCATTTAAACTAAAATAAGGTACAATTTTTTTTAATTATTTTTGTTTAACCAAGTCCAATACAGCAACACAACATTCATTACACTCTCACCAAGACTGGCTAAGAATTCTGAAATGGAGTGCAAAATCGGTGTAAATGAATTTTTCACCCTTAATTCCTCTTTCAGTCAACATTGTGATCTGATCATGCTTAAGAGAACAATAATACACGAGGTTGGAATATGAATATATTTTCTAAAAACGTAAGCTGAGACGAAACCTATCGATTGAAAGTGCCCAAGAAAATATTATGTTTTCCAAAAATAATATTACGGTCATATACTACGCTCGTCTAGATCTTGCACATAAATACGATACGCTCGAACTCATATACGTCTTACATATCGTTTGGACGTTTTAGTTTGGCATAGCAAACACAGTAAAGCTCTGCAGAGCTCAGAACGTGCAAGCTCTCTCCACCGATTCGCCCTGCCACCGACGTATGTAATTTGTTGGCGTATTGTTTCGCTTTAACGATATGTCGAACGGATCATCGACTCTAATGGCTGATGGTTAATTAACGAACTCTGCCATGTGTGTTTAATCGCGCTGCTGCGGTTGAAGCTGACTGGGACCTGATCAATCGACTTTTCATGTGCGCTGATTGTGCTTAATCACAGAACACACAGACTAAATGGGTCGAGCAACGTGATTTATCTTGATGATGTGAACATATGGGGATAAAACAGTGGTTTATTTGGTACTGAAGTTTCGTGATGGCTATATTCGTACACTCGAGTCAAGTTTTTTTTACACAAAAAGTAGTAATTATCAAAAAATTATGAGATCGATTAATTTATCCACTGAAGAGAAAGCGTAATTTTAATTACTCTGTAGTACGAATAAACCTTAATTACTATCTCATGAGTATAACTCAAACGAAGCTGTGAACTCATTAACTTATTCTTAAATTTTAAATTCACAATATCAATACAACTGTCAACAAAGAGCGAAACAGTTTTCCAAAGACAAGACATTCCAAGAAAAAGGCTTGTTGCTCATACCCCTACTATTACGACTGATGATGCTGCACCGACTTCCTTATTATCATGAATGATCTTCATAAAAGGAATTAAAAATCTTTTTTTTCTTTTTCGTTTTGTTTCCCTCAAGTGAAAAATAAAACTAGCACAACATGATACTTTTTTCATGTCTGAAATTGCGAACTTCACCTAATTATTGCTTTTATTCGCTGACTTGAAGAATTCTTCTCTACAGTGAAAAAAAAGAGTGATCCCTTTATAAACAGTCACATTGTGACAGGTTGATTAATTTGTGCTTACCCGTCACTAATTGCCGGTTATGATAAAAAATCATGACCTTTCTCGCAGCTAACGCTCCTTCCCTGAGGGCAGCAGCAAAGGAAACGTTCAATCTTCCTTTAGCGTTCTTTATTACTAATTTGACTCTGCTGACCTCCTCTTTCTTCTTTCAAGTTAACTCTCTCTCTCGCTCCTCTTGCACTTCTCCTTCGTCTTCTCTCTCGAGACTTTATATTTCTTGGAATATCTTTCATCTTCAATAACGGGGTTTAATTGTTGGGAGGGCGAGAAACGACAATCAATTCGAGGAGATTCCTTTAATGAGGTTTAGTTAGGGGACCCCTTTATTGGAATTTATGAAGTGGTGTCCGGAAATATATTTGCGATGACAGGACAATGACGATGTCATATGAATGTTGAAAAACATGACTGATGCTGTTGTGTAATTTTTATTGAGTGGTATCTGCACAAAGCGTGCTTACCCATCTGGTCTTTAATGAACAAAAATTGTCGTATTTTGTAGATTCAGTTATAAACTTTTGATGTCAATGCTGCAAAAAATCCAGATACGACAATTCATTAAAGCTGTTTTTTTCCTTCATGTCTCTAAATCTTAGAAATATTTTCTGTATCTCATTAATTTCACAAGTAGCTCTTTTTAAGCACTAGCAGCGCAATATTAACTTTGTTGTTCTGTTACGAAGGAGCAATAAAAGAAGTATGGATCAAGAAAGAAATAAAAGAATTTTACTTGTAAAGAAATTCAGGGCTTAAACAAAAATAGTCCGAATAGATAGATTTGTTAGAAGACTGAAAAGAAAAAGAAATTATTTAAAACATCCATGATTATTATTTTTGGAATGCTACTAAATATGCCAGGAATCAGCTACAGCTTATAAGCATTACAAGAATGCAAAAGCTGCAAGTAACATAAAATTTCTCGCTCACATGTCTACATACGTACTTGTACATGTACACACGCAAGCTCGGCTTTTCGCTCGGTCAATCACTCTCCCTTCCTTTCATTAAGTCTAGTCCAACTATTTACATCTGTGGGGGCTGATTATGCCGAGGCACGCGCACTATAAATCGGATTGATTTTTCTGCAAGCCTCCTCCTCCTCCTCCTCCTCTGTGAATCAGAGTTTCTCCCACTACTTCTTCAATTAACTTCCCTTCTCTTGCAGAGAGAAAACGAGTACATAGGCTTAGGCACCTCTGGCTTTTCTCACTCTGGCGCTTCTGCAAGGATTCTCTGCTCAGGTCAACACACTCGATTCTGTACCATCTTTTGCAATTGATCTATTTTAACGTACCAATGGCACTGCTACCAATACCGCCAGTCCAGTCTGTCATTAAAACAAATGTCTTCTTGATGGACTCACTCTCGCTCGAAATAGCACGAGACAGTTGTACATAATCCCATGTTGTCCCGTTACGAAGCATAAAAATACATTTACTAAGTACCAAGTATTGCAGTCAAGTATAATGTGCATGGATCAAATATTAATGGATTTTATTAATGCCTGTATGATAATGAAATTCTTGGAAGTTTAATTATATGATGTTGTGTGCAAGGTGTGTACAAGTTATTGTGCTTCATTAAACATAATACATGGCATCAACAAATATTGAATGTTTTAGATGTATTTTAAAAACTTTACCTCTGTCGCGACTACCTTGAACAACGTGTGAGATTCATGATTTTTTAAAACACAAATACCCTTTGCATTACACGTTTTTGCACTCTTTTGCGTACGCCAACTCTGTAGGGAGGGAGAGAGAGATTGCACGTGCAAATCCAGACACACGAAAGCTCGTTCACTAATTGAAGCGAACTTTGCGCGCATCATTAGGTTATACGGCTGGTCAAAGCAAAAGGGGGAAAAAAGGTTCTTTGGATGCATCCCGAAGCCGGTGTGAATATTGAAACAAACGGACCCATTAGAGTACAGATAATGGCTTTAGATTAAACGAATGACTTCCATTACTGCTTATTCGCATGATTTCATAATTTTATTATTTAAGGAGTTCATATTTTTAGGTGTAAAAATAGAAATATACGTCATTGCAATAAAGAAATTTTAGTTTCATACTGATTAGAAAAAATAAATTGAAAACTGGAGTAGGTAATCTCTGAAACAGTGTGTGCGCTAGTCCCACGAGACATTTTTTTTAAAGACAAAACATAAAAATCGACAGAAGTTTTAACGTTAAGCATTGTCTATTTTTGTTAAGAGCTATGATTTTTGGCAAGAGTGTAATATAAAGAAAGACATTTTAATTAAGACCGTTGAGAGCTTGTTGGTTACTTTTTTTTCTGTTGGAGTTGAATATTAATCGAGTTATTCATTTTTTATCACATTGAAAAAAAAACAAAACAAAACCGATATTATATCAGGTGTTTTTTACTGTCTACATTTCAAATGATAAATGATGATGTATCTATTTCTGAAATAATATATTTATAAATTAATCGACTGGAAATTACTCAAGCCCATCCTTTGATTTTAATCCATACACGTGTAATTAAGCTAATCACAAACACATATCGTTTTTATTTTAAGGATTTCCCATGTGAAAATCAACGATGGTTCTACCATAAAACAATTAATTCAATCAAGCCCTTAATCTAATCGAGCCCTGCTGGATGCCTCATCGTAAAATTGCCAGGCAACTGCCGCCAGTGGTACTGTAGCTCGGACAACCAACCACAAGATTAATTCTCAATTACGTTGTACTTGTCTCCTCTCTATCGCACCGCACTCCCATGATTGAAAGAAGTAAAGTCGCCGCAGCTACCCCGCTGTCTTGCAGATACGAAAAGCGAAATCAGAGAAGTGCACGAAAAATGAGATCACAGCTAGCACGTGTGGAGTGTAGAAGCAAATTTTTTATGCTTGCACCGTCAAGAAGAAAAAAAAAGACACCACACACAATTAAATTGTCTGGATGTGTCATACATTACAACTATTTTATTGCTGTACGTAACATTTTTTGTAGATGAAACTTTCTAATCTTAAAAATCCAAAGACTTGATGATTTTTTGACAAAGTATAACTTTACTAGGCTGCGACGAGGTCAAGTTAAAAAAGGACTCGATGGCGATGGAAAAAAATTGTATACCTGGGATT
Organism: Copidosoma floridanum; assembly: GCF_000648655.2. The sequence continues at coordinate 1,332,120 of NW_019379845.1, read as the reverse complement.
CAAAAAGCTTCCATTTGGCCGAGGGTGATACCACACCCTCTCTCTTTTGCTTGGCTTCTTATCCAATTTCACCTTCTCTGCTTCCCACATGTACCCACTTTTGCCGTCATAACACGGCAGTGGTGACTTTATCAAAAACACGAGGCGCTCGTGCGAAACCGACGGAGCACACGATCCAAAACGTTCAGCAAACCACACGCATCCGTGCGTGCCCAAGTAGAAGTACTTGTTCAGCGAAATACAATTTTTTGGGGTAAAATTTGCTGGTCACGATCGTCGGCGTACTTTTCTATTGACTTTTGACGTCGTCTAGGTATGGCATTGATGTCTTTGATTTTCATTCTCGCAGTGACAAAGAAAAAAAAATAATAATCATTCGTCATCAGTAATAAGAATAGTAAAAATTGTTCAGCTAGCAAACAACGAGACAAGATAAATTTTCAGTTAAGCTTTTCTTTAGACAAATAAAAAATGTGTTAGATGGTATCTCTTCATCTTCTTCTTCTTTGTCATATCTTTAATTTTTGTTCAGCGTGCTCAGTTGCATGACAAAAAAAGAGAAAATGACAAGTTAAATGACACCTAATTGAGGCAAAATTTTCATCTTTTATATTAAGTCATTAAAATTAACATAAGGCACACAGAGGGGGATGTAGTACTTGGGCATTATCAGGCTAAGTTGCTCAGCAAATAATTGATTTTATTTTTTTTCCAGAAATGTTTTCATACTTCATGTACTTACTCTTGAAAAATATTTCCGTGTCTTTATTAACGATTTCGATACAAGTTCATGGCACATGCCAATAAACTTGTACACATCTGTAAAGGTGCTGTGAGTTTAAGTTCTTTACCACTGCTATAAGCTACTGGACAGTCACGCGATTGGAAAATAAGATACCCATCAATTATTCTTTCAAACTTTCTGCTTCACCCATCAGTAAGTATAACAAGATATTCCTGACAACTTAATCAAACTTTGCATTAAAATCCATCCTATTCCTACTGGCAAAGCTCTAATCTTTTGAGCTGTAGAAACTGAAAGCAGCAACGACATAAGCTTCCAATCCACACGATGAAATAGGCGTCAGAATTTCTAAGGGTTCACATGTTTTGTCGTGGGATAAAAATATTGCTGTATTACTGTTACTAGATGCGCATACTAGGTATGTGAAATTAAAAACGTTGCACACTAGACTACAGAATATATAAGCGTCTAAGACATACATGTAGTACATGTATGGCTTACGAGAGTTAGATGAATTCGAATATGAATTTTTCATTGTCAATACTAGATGACACAATAAAAACTGTTTTGAAAATCAAAAACAAAGTTAACTTTAGGACGCTAAAAGATTGACTATACAATAATTCTAACAAATGTTTACAAGTAATGTCTATAGACATCGTCTAATCAGCTTGATAACCCCTTTTGTGTGGGTGTGCTCTGATTTTGTCACATAACCATTTCACATGGTTTATCTTGTCTTAAGATGCTTCAGATCCATGGGACTTTGGCACAACATCACAGCATCACAGTATCTACGCTGTACATAATGCCAATGTATTACGTACGAAAGAAAAAAAACGAAGAGGATCTAACAATGGTTATATCCATTATCGTCACAGTAAAGTACGACAACGAGTGTGCGAGTATCAGATTACCTGTATCCCTTATACATCCACACATTGAATAACTCATTACATTTATGGTATCCTCCTGCGCATCATGCATAATAAACAGCCTCTCGAGCCCTCGTTTTGATTTACATTCTGCATCATTATACGTGCGCGTCAGCTTACAGCATTGTCCTTCAAATACGTATATCTATCCACTTGCATCTATGCTTTTCTCACTAGTGCTTTTGTGATTGCAAGGCCAATTATAAGAAACTAATAAATACAGATGATCTAATACCTTTGTGTGCATGCCATTAGGTTTTTCAAGTTCAAGCAGAAAGAAGCTCGAATTTTAATTCGTATGCCTTTCACATTACAAGAAATGCTTTTGATTGGCTCACGACTGGCTAGTTTTTGCGGTTTCGTAATGCAGGGAAAAAGATTTGGTGTCACGATCCCGGCAGGCTTTTCCTCTCATAATCCGGGGCACATAATTCTTTCTCGCCCGATTTATTACCGTCTTGTCGGAGTAGTTGCGGGACGCTTGGCGAGTCAACCCCTCCCCTCTAGCTTCTCTGGCGAGAGCGTTTCATTTCCCAGAGGGGAAAGACAAGCGAGCGAATCAGCAATGTGTCGGAACAGCTGTAAGAGAGAGAGAAAGGTTTTGGTCTCTCGGCACGTCTTTTTGGTTTTCTGCAAGAACATATGGATTTTCACGGCTAGCTAAAATTCGGCTGGAATCTTTTAAAATTATCTTCTGACTCTTTGGTTTATGACGAAAAGTGCGATTATTTTCCAAACTTTTCTTGCAATTAGTCAACCGTGAAAAGCATGTACATATGCTCGACAAGTGTCTCTCATAGTTTTAGGGCTTTATTGAGCTAGTCGATAATTGTGTGTTGATTTTTTCCAAACATAAGATCCCTCGTGTAGAGAAAAATGCAAGAGTCTAAGTAAATCTTCAACAAAGTACGGATAGTAATCTTGAATGAAGAAAATTTATAGATAGGCTAGCATACATGGTCCATAAGCTCATCCACAAGAGACAGGCGAATTTGTATACTTGCGAATATAACGTGTACGTAATCCTCTGTAATTGTTGTTGTGTGTGAATGGAGAAAAACGATAAAAGCCAACGCCAGTGAGTGAAACAGATTAAACGTTGTTTTGGGAGCTATCTCAAAGCCAGAAAACGTAAAGTAGGTATGTCACGTGGGAAAAAAGAAGGACACCCTCGTGCCGGTCATTCTCACCTTCCTGCCCGCTACAACGGCTCCGTCCATCTGCCATTCGCACGCGAGCGACGACAACCACGCTCCCGAGTTGCGTGATACAATTACAAGTACGTATAGTTTCCAGCTGCAACAGCAAGCCTCGTCGTCGTACATGTTCACTGCTCACCTATACACCCCAGCACAACACGAAAATGGTCAGCATATAAATATATACGGGCAGTTACAGCGGAACAATTGGGGCAATAGAATCGGAAAGTACATTACGCGTGACGCCCGAAAAAGAGTACGTATACACAAGTATGGAGAGCGAGAACGGCCGGGCGCTACCTAAAGCGCGTTCACCGCAAAAAGTACGAGGAGCGCCTGATCGCGGTGTCGAGGCAAGCAGTTGACCAACTATGGTACCTACGTATACCTATGTATAGACTAGCGTCCGATACAAAAGCGCCCGCCCTCGCAATTAACAGTGTACGCATGGCAGCGGGCCCTACCATTCGTTAATTAGAAGGCGCGATTGCAATTGCCCCCCCACCCCCTTCTGTCTCGGGATTTTAAAAGCAGTATTGTCCGCTGTGACGGGGCTGTTGTGCACACACGTGTTTGCACTCGGTGTATACGTACATGCACGTCCTCTGTTCGAGCTGAATGGAAAAGCGCCGACTCGTTGTCTTCTGCTGGTCGAGCTTTTTTTTGTTTCGCTGTTTGTCGCCGTCTACTTTAACGTCGCTTGCTGTAAACTTTTGTGTTTGTTTTGCGAGAGAAATTCAGCACTCGCGGTATAACATGCACACGGGTCGCCTCTCTGTACCGTCTGTCTCAACGCCCTCGCGTGACCGGTGCACTTCAAGTGTTATACGTACTGTCGACCATTGTGACAACTTTTCCGTATGAACCTGCATCTAAACGTTTGATCTTCTTTTGGTTCATAGTTTTTGGGCCGACGGTAAAAAAATTCAACCACGACGAGGTGTGAATGGCTTAGTGTCTCGGGACCAACACTCTCTATTCGTAATACTAGATGCATCATCGTTAACCGTGCATCATCTGCACTCGCGAGCTTGCATTGCACGTTGATAAATTTTCTCTCGTACGGCTGCAAAATTTCAGGCAATAGTGAAACAGGCAATTTTACTATTTCATAGTTGTATATTTATAACTTACTTTTTCATTATTCCCATCACTCAAAATAATAAATGTGTATGTGAGTTGTACAATTATCTTCATTTGGATGAAAACCGTTCGTTGGATGACTGATAAATATTTAAAGTTAAAATTTATACCGACTGGGGGCGAATGAACTATCCTAATTTGTCGGTATATTTTTCCAGTAAAAATCTTACTCACTTGCGCAAAATATTTACTATTTCAAATTAAAAGAGATAGCTTTGATCATTTTTCATTTGAAGGGGACAAGAAGTGGGGTGTGTAACTGTCCAACTTCTCGCTGCAGTACGAGACTCGCAAAGTACGGTAAAATTACCATAAGCCGTGTGTCCTTCGGTTCGCTCCAAGACGTCGAAAGTATGTAAATTGGTCATGTATACGGCGTGGAAGCTGAAAAATACGAATGTTTTTAACGAGCTGTTCCTGTTCCTCCTCACCGCACATCCGACGAGTAAAAAGTACTTAACCGACGAGAAGCAAAAAGCTTCGAGTCTCAAGAGCCGATGTCACACTCTGTACATTGTACTCGCAATTGTATCATTTCTCTGCAAGGCAAATATGCTAAAATCTGTGCCAAGAAACTCCGCGAGAAGCGTCACATCTACTTGGACAAAGAAAAAGAACACCAAAAAAAGTTAAGGAGTAGAAAATCTACTTAATAAGAGGAAGTTTTTTCGCGTTCGGCACAGCCAAGGGGAGGGACTGGCCAACAGTTTTTGCAAGCCTCCTCTATTATTCAGCTTCTGCGCGGAGCTATAGGTCCGTTACGTATACAATACACTTGTATGCAGGATTACGCTGTACATTGAGGCGAGTGTCCCCTGACTTTCATAGTCTTACTCCCACGCGGGACGCGCAAGTTTCTCCGGGAGGAAAAAAAAAATCTTTCGGCTCGATGGGCGCATTCTTTGCCAACAACTTTTTCTCATTACGAGATTATTGTTGTAATAAGTCGAGGGATGCTTCGGTCTAATGATCTTGGAAAAATGCAATCATTTCGCTGGGGCAGGGTTTACGGCAAACTCGAGCCGACGCTAACGAAAAACAAGAGTTTTTTTCGTCCTCGTCATTGTACTTAGCCGGTTACTATCCTCTCGTAACGACGTACTTACTTTCTTGTTATTAATTTCTGGCGAAAGTTTTTAATTTTCATCTGAAAAAAATTTTCTGTAAAAAAAACTGTAGCAAAACAGTTTGTGCAAACTTTGGCCACGATATAGCTACTTTCGCTGCGTTGAATTATTTGAGCAAATATCGAAGAAAACAATTTCATCTGAAAGACGAGGCTGGCGACGGCGATGTTTTTGGCACGAGATCCGGCGGGACGCAAAACCAAGCGGCCTTTTTTTTATGGCTGCAGCTATTCGCTCCAGTGACTTGGCCTCTTCGTCGTCGTGCTGCAGAGTCTTAGCTCCTCTTATTTCCTTCTCAGCGATTCTTGAAACTCTTTTTTATCTTCACCGCCATTCCTGTTTTTAGCTTTTTAAAAAGAAGTACTCTCTGTTTACGCGTTTTTGGTCGTAAGAAAAAGAAAAAAAAAAAAAAAGAAATTAACTGAAGATAAGAGTCCTCGTCTTTCTCTTTTCCTTCCAACATTTATTTCGCGTTAAAAATTGCCAAAAGTTTCATACGGTGGCTGCACGTGTTTTTAGTATGAAAAGACGAATTCTAAAAGACGAAACGAAAAGACAAGCTAGCTGTTTTGAGAAGGGTAAGATTTTGTGATTGGTTTCTTCTGCTTATCCTCAACTTTTCCGACTCATCATATGGAATTACGGATTTTATCCAGATTTTTTCTCTTTTTTTTCGACATCGAATAAAGACATTGTGAAATGTTTTCTTACTACTATAGCTTTTCTTGTCCTATCTAAACAAGGCTGGGCTCTTGGACGACCAGGGGAGTCTGCACCAGTAACTACGTCTCCATCTACGTCAATTATGATTTACTTCACATCTCTATTGGCAAGTAAAAGATTTATGTTCCAACTGTTCCAAGTACATATGTCTTTAAACAAAACTGACACCACAATGTTTGGAGCAGGTGGAATTGGTCATCTATCCCTTCGTCCTTTCTGGACAAAATTAATGAATCACCTGTTTAAAACATCCATAGTAGCAGCTAAAACTCTAAATTACTTCAGACCACTTGTTGAAGACTATGAAGTACTCATGCGCATCCCCATACCATCTGACCACATGTCCTGGACATCACCAGATGATCACCAAAGAAATTTTACACCCCGACTAATACTGCTGGCAGACTCAACAGGCACTTTGACTGTGTCATGCGAATATAAACTGATTAAAAAAAATTGTTTGTCTCCTTGAAGATGTACTGTTACAAAAACAACAGCATAAACTTTAAAAAATTTATTATGCTGGCTAATTGAACGGATGCGTGAAATAGTTGTGATGACATATCATCATTTATAGAAGTATGCTCGAAAGTATGCTGCGCTTATTATGAACACTTCTAACTAGTGTAACAGTAACATAATTAAACATAATTTTACTTAAAAAATAGTTGAAAATATGGCACTTCGGAACGAGTTATATTAGTTCTTATTATCCACTTTCACCACGGCCAGGGGGGGAATTTGAAGTATTAACCTTATTTTTGTGCTACCTACTACTTACATATTATTATATGCTGCATGTATAAAGGTCGTATACATAAGATACTCCGAGTCCAATAAATAAATATAATGTATAAAAATAGTTTTAGTAATGGATAAGAAAAAAAAAAAAAGAAAAGTTGAGAAACACCACAATTCTAGACTTACATCATCATCCAAAGCACAAAGGTTTAAAATCTTTTTCCTGCTCTGTTTTCTCTCGTGCACTTCAAAGTTTACAATCTCGCGAAATAAATCCTATACTATGAGCTTGAGTGACAAGATTGATGGGAGATGATTTAGAGGCTCCTTCTCCTCCTTTCTTTCCATCTCGAAAGAGAGCACAGAGTATGGTATATGTACCCACAATGGTGTATCTCTCTAACTATCTACACTTTGCTGCACTCCGGTATAAAAACCACGGCCATGATCGTGAGCGATTAATTTGCGCGTGACTGCTCTACAGAAGAGTAGAGCTGCAGAATGTAAAATATACACTGTTAACCAAGAAAGAGAGAGAGAAAGATAAAGAAGAGTGGATCAGTGGAGAGGAATTCCTCCTGTGCAAGCTGCGCACAACAGACTGTGTATACGCCTCAATCATCATCAAACACACTACATGACCGTGAAAGCAGACTCCACGTGTACTACAACGGACTAAAGGTATTTATTAGTACTGGCACATAAAAAAAAAGAGTTACCCTGCTGTAGGTTCTCCATGTGGATAGACATATTGACAGTATTTCATGCAGCACTTGTCCCCGTGCCTTTAGCTATATGCATCATTTTAAGGTAACAACAGCACGTCTCATACTACAATGTGTTTCCACGTAAGATTAATACTATTGAGTCAAAGAAAATTAAGACTTGTCCGACTAATTGACAAGTTGGCTGATTCTTGTATGGAAAACACGATTTTTGCAGTACAAATGGCTGCATTTGCCCCCAAGCGCTTTGTGTGACTGCTCTCACAGCAGGTCAGGTGATTAAGCTCTCTAAAATCAAGTGACAGTAACACTTTATGCTTGGCTCTTAGTAAAGCAAATGAGGCAAGTTTTTGGAGTTATATATGGAACAAATAATAATATCCACTTATTCATACAGACATTATGGGGGCCCTATATACACGTAGGGCTGTTTTCTCCTGTATTCTTAGTCCCCAGTTCTTATTTGAGAAATTAAGAACATAACGTACGATTTCATAAAAATATTGTTAAATTTTTATTGCTTTCAGCGTGATCGAAAGTTGCCAAAGTAGCTGTAACAAAAAATACGTTACTGAAGGCAAGCTCAATTATAGTGACATAATGTGAAGATCTCCTTCTTTCCTCTAATTTTTGCCTTTTTTATTTTTCCTGCAAACATTGGATCGCACATTTTTTGCTTAACCATATCACTTTATAGTGTTTCAAATTATTCTTATTGGAAACTGACTCAGCAATATTTTTACTTTTTGGTTTACCAAATTAATTTTTCCAACTGGAGCGTAAGTTTTCTGTTTCTCTTCTCTTTTTTCCATGTCTGATAGCATGTTCGTTTTTAATTAAGGTGAGAGCAATTTTAAATTGTGTGCGCATGTGTGGTTTTTCTCTCTTGTTCTCGCGTTAATTGGTCCCGCTAATATCGGTTCACCGAACATGTTGCGTTGGCAGTTACACTTTATGATAATCGTTTGGTGAAAAGGAATTGCTTCTGAAATGGTTTATACTTCCACGACTTACTCAGGTTTTACGAAATACATTGATATTTCAACATTTACTTTAACTTTTTATTAACTATCTGTTATTTTTCATAACATTTATAATAATTATTAGCATTACATTTGTTTCCAGTGAGTAACGCTATCGTATTTTGGACTTTCATGTTCACTAAATTTGTTACTCAAAAGGCATTTATGATACAATATTTTACATCGAAAACATCTAAAACGGTGATTCTTTCATGATATATCAATTTTATTTAACTAGTACTACTATGTGCGTAAGAAATGTTTTGATAATCAACCACGTCCAGATCAGATAAATGTGTATAGTTTAATGGTATCCATATTCATTTATTGAAACATACTACGATATTAGAAACTATTCAATTCCAATCTATTCTTGGGTGTGCAAAAAGACTCTTGAATTTTGAATTAATTTGCTAAAAACCTCATAAGTAATATGCCTCTAGATATCCCTTAGAAAATCAATGATGCACTCGAGAGAAAAAGAAATGCTCTTACGCATTCGTATAGGCTCTAGCTCTTAGTTTTCTTCTGTCTGGCAATTTACAATGATTGACGTCACAAGGAAGCAGTCGTCTGTAGTGACATCTAGAAGCCCACTGGAATGCCAAGTAGACATCGAACTGTTCAGATGTTTGCGTGCGTGCATAGTTCGTACTGTGAGGTCGTAGTTGAGCCTCTAAGACAAGAGATGGATAGTAGAGGGAGAATCAACAAATATACTGCCAGGTTACCTTGCGTATCTCTAGATTCATGAACTGTTTACAAAGTTTAAACTACGACTTAAGTCCTCTTCTATTACTCCATTTTTCTATATTACTCATTTTTCGTCTGTTTGCTTCAACACCAACCAACCAACCAAATACACCCATTAAATATGTAGGTACAATTCCATTTGCACACGACGATCACCCTGGCATTCCTTTTTTTGTTATATTCAATCTACCCTCTTAACGTCTTAGTTTATTAGGCTGAAGTATCAAATAGACCTGGTCAGGGGTATCACTGAGTTATTCCAAAAGAAAAACTTTAGTACTAACACTGGCTAGTCTAATGCGTGGTGTATCCAAAAGACGAAATATATGAAGTAGACATTGTAAGACAATATAATTTGAATATTACGATATAATAATATCTGCATCAGACATACTAAAGCACTTATAACCTGGTAACCAAAACATAAAGGCTATGTAATTTAAAGGTTTTTGATTTTGTTACTAGATTATAATGTCACTTTAACTCCATTGAAATCAGTAACTAAGATTCTAGGGCCAAAAAAAGTCATTCGCATGCTGACAAACAGAACCAACCCAAGTAATAAAAATTGTAAAATCGCAGCAAAGCGAAGAGCCAGCATGTCAAATAGCTTCACATACTACTGAGAGTGATATGTATAAATCATACATTTGTTTAGCCAAGGTAAATGGTACACATAGGTACAAAGTACATGTCCAGCATACGAGCACACAAAGTCATTGACCAACACTAGTATACTGGTATCCATTATAATGGATAGATCAGCTGTGGTGATACCATCACTTGTCCCTTTGTATATTTCCGCAGTATGTATTCATTCCCTTTTCCTTCGTGTACTCAGTCTTATTGCACCACTATGAGCTAAATGCTGACTGATTAACATTTTTTTATCTGAGTAAAGAGGGTGAGCTGGTATAGATGTACTTAAGACCATTACAAAAAGGAAGCTTGGAAAAAAATACATATCGGACTTTAAGTTTAACATATAGTCGAGAATGCTTCGTATTATTTGCTAGCGTTTTGTTTACATGAACCAAGAGATAAGAAGGAAGGAAAGGGATTACGGGAACGAGCTGCTAATTAATTGACTACCCATATATCAGGTGAAGCGCACGTGCGTGTAATTAAAGTGTAGTGTATGTATGAGTACAGGTAAATACGTAGCTTTTGGATCGAGCTAATGTAATTAAGTAGTTTCCGTATACTCGTGATAACCTTCATCCTACCACATCTATAATATATTAAGGTGAAAAAATGTTAATGTCATTTACTCGCACGCATGATAAAACTCATATGGGTGAAGGATTTATTGCAGTTTAATTCATTCTGACAAACAAAAACACAAAAACAACCAAACGTGAAACGAGATTTCTAGAACGAAAACAAAGTTCCAGCTATCTATTCGTCTACCATAATTTGACCACTGAAAAATATAATGTGCAAAGATAAGACTTTCAATGAGTTGCTTACGCAAGGTAACCGATAAGGAGTCGCAATGGAAATACAATGCTCTGATGAAATATCCTTATAGAGCAATAAGATTGACATGCTGTGATCAGTCAAGTATTTAATGATCAGGCCATCATGAGTTTGATCCACTAACAAAAGGTATACAATCTCCTGCCCAACCACCATTACGTGCTCAAGGATATTGTTATTGACCCTGCCGATGTGCTGTTGGCTATACAAATTACTAGTTCTATTGACTTCAGTGCATTAAAAACCATCTGTTTTGCACAGCTGTACCAACCAAAGAAAAATTCCTAATACCAATATCTGCTTGAGTAGTAAAAATAGATTATTGATTAACAGAGAGAGCTATAAACCGAAAGAGGGAGAGAGAGAGAGAGAGAGAGAGAGAGAAGGGGCGGCTTTAGCACGCGCTAAAGCTCGCCTGTACGCTCACCTTTCTATTTTCTTTTATTTTATACCTTTCCAGCACTTGAGAGTGATTTTGCTCCTCCGAGTTTCTCTCTCACCTTTTTTTTTGTCGTGGCCTTTCGAACTTGCCCGTCAAAGACTTTTTGCTCGCCTGTAAGCTCGAGGTTAACGCCTAGGATGTGCTTTTTCTTTCAACCCCTTTTTTCTACTTTCGTAGATTTTTCATCGAAGTTGCGGAGTCGCCTTAGTGCGTGGCTCTTTTTGTAATCCGACTTGTTGAGGGTTTCTTCGCTTAGGCTTTGCCCTAGTCTTTTTTCTCCTCTTTCACCACACTAAAGCTCTTCTTTGTGTCGATACTATGATAAAATATCTCTTGTGTGATTAATTATTTTACTATTTTTTCTCAACTCGTTTCTCGATGAAAGCACGTAGTGCACCTGCCGTACACCGTAGGCGTATAAATTCTCTTCTGTATTCCAGCTGATTTTTACCTGTACCTTCTGCACCTCGAGCGTCAGTAGCAACATAAACTTTACTGCACTATTTGATAAAAAAAAAGGAAAAAATAAAAAAAACTAATATCTCTTCCAGCATCAGGACTCACTCTCCTACGTTCGAAGACACATAAAACACGAAAAGGTCAGAGTGACAGGAAGAGCAGCAGATCTCACTGTATGAATATACAGAGGCGGAAAATATGGTGAAACGAGAGATGAGGAGGAGGCAGGAACCGCTGGAAGAAAAGTCGCTTATCCAATCCATATGTTCACGGATCTTTCTATTTTCCTTTTCTCCTCTGCATGCATTTTTTTCTGTTCTTTTTTTTTCATTAATCCACCGTAGAGATGAGCAGAAGCGAGAGATAAGTGTAAAAGTCAAGCCCGAGGAGGTTCACTCGCAGCAATCAGTAGAGACAATGGTGCAGCGCGAAGACGGAGAGTATTATTCGTACGCGGGACCGAGATTTGCATCAACAGCTGCAGAAACTTAGAGACCATGGAGCAGAGAGTATATTTTTCTGCTGCTAGCGGTAAAAGTAAAACAATACTTACGTTGGAATATAAGAAAAAATGAACGAGTAGCGAGAGATGGCATAGAAATACAACCGGAGAAATTGAATGTTGCCCCGGGCGGGTGCCGGCTAGACCGACAGAGGGAGAAAGAGAGCTCTAGAGCTCGTACGTTCAAAAGAGAGAGAGAGAGAGAGGAATTTGAAATAAGAGAAAAGTACTGGCACTTCGCACGAGTGCTCGTACACAATTCCGTCTCCACTCTATGTGCATGTACCTACGTGCACGTACACAAGTACTTCAAGCGCTCACACTGTAAGTATATAGTTACAAAATACGTGGACTTACCAAGTGCAACGTGCATGTATGCTTGTGTAAAAAAAAAAAAAAAAAAAAATTAACATGTACACGCACGTGCGTGAGTGCGGGCTTCGTCTTCGTCTCCTCCCGGCGAATGAGAGTAACGCGTGCCACACTGCGGGGTGTTCTGGTCTACTTACATACGCGCAACCTTGAATGCTTATCTGCATCGATGCGAGCTCGAAGATTAAGAGCACATTACGTCGCAGCTGGACTCTCGTCCTTTCTCTCCGCCATACGTATACGCAGTATCTGTACACCAGTTACGTCTACTTTTCTCTCTTGGTCTTTTTTTATTGTCTCGCAGTCTTTCGAGATCCATAGACTGTAACGTAGAGTATGATAGCCTCGGACTTTGTGATCTCTTCATTCGAAGAGACATATCGACGCATCAAAAGATTCCGTCCTCTGTCATAAAGATACGGTGCAAGAAAATTCAATTTTTTTTTACTTTCACGGGTTTCACGGGTACATGGTGTCAGAGATGGTGATTACGTATGGAGACGTAAAGAATAATCAAAAACCATACTCACGCAGACTCAGTCTATCAAGAAAATGACTTTACCTCTATCAAAAAAGTACTTTTATATACATCATACGCAAACGTAATGCGTTTAAGTTACTGAAGTTTTCTCTCCCTTTCACTTTCCACAAAATTCTCATTTTTATTTATGCGTAAATATATTATGTTTTTTTAATTTAACGTCACACCCTTGTCTCTACATCGGTAGCAAGTACCTTTTCTGAATCAGATTTTTTTTCCAATAGCGTGTTTGATGTGTGATATATGGATAACCACAAGTCCTGTTTCTTGAGCTATTGCTGACTCCAAGGAGGGTTACATCTCCCGCGTGCGTGACATGTGTGCGTAAGCAGAGGAGGGGGTAGTTTCCGTGCCCGTGTCAGCAGTCGGGAATAGCGCGTGATATGGCAGATAGAATATTGCTAACCCACGTCGCACATCCAAAAGCACCTATGCATGCTCGCTTGCGTTAGTTCTTGCCTTGGGTTTGTCCACGTGACGAAGGTAGCACCCTACGGGCACGCGTGGTCCCTTCTTTTTTTCATTTTGGACAGATGGTCCACGCACACTGGTTTGCCATAGGTGTCTTAGCTAAGGGTAGAGAAAAAGAGAGATAAAGAAAGGAAATATCCCTGTTATGGGGGTATCGGGTACAACACAAAGACTTGTTCTTAACGTCGAAATTGTAGCGGACCATTGATTTGTCAGATGTTGAACACATTCGTTGGTTTTTACTGCCTCTCGTTCTCGAGTCTTTCCAAAGCCCAGCTGCCTCGATGCAATTGCTGCCCTACTAACTGGGGACTTCTCCTCGCCCCTTTAAAATTTTAATTACATCCGTCCTCCTGCGGTTTTATTACTTTTTTTTACGAACAAGCTCCATTTTGTTCCACTATGCCTCTACAGATCACAATGCTTTTTTATACGGTTTTTGTTATTTATTTATTTTTTGTCGACACGAATCAATAGGAATACATAAATATATTGGACCCAATTACCATGATCTTACGAGCATTAATCTTATTCTCATAATGAAGGTGCAATGTATCTATTTATATCTCGAAAGTAATTGAATCTTCCATACAATGTTGTTTTTACGTTCTGGACTCGCGTGAATTATTTAAACGCTAAATCATCAAGAGCTCCCTCTCTGCATCGAAAAGAAAACAAATTACACTTTAATATGTAAAATTACATCGCCATGGTGTATTGCAAAGCAGGAGCTGCAACAACAATTTTCGACGACAAATCACGCCTCCCGACAGCAGCAACAGCAGTTTTGCCTCTGCCATCGCCTTCCTCTACCTCGAGTAAACTGAATATTTCACTCGCCTTTTACCCGCACACCCACCAGCGAAAGGGCACGATTCTGGCTTATAGTATTACTATCAACTACCACTGCTGCTGCTCCTTTCCTAAGGAAATATAAGGGTTTATTCGATATTCTCGGGAGCGCGCGTTCGCAGAGATGCGTCCTCCTCCTCCTTTTCTTACGCGTACGAGATTTCCAATCCAGACAAACTGACTCTGTGGTAACCTCCTCCTCCTTCTTTTTGGGTTTGTTGTTCAGCTTCAGCCACTACTGTCTTTTCCTTGCCTTGAGCATTTCTCTTTTTGTGTGCTTCGCATGTACCAAAAGAGGAGCAGATGCAGAAAGCCGAGGAGAAGTGCAGAAGCCAAGCTGCCGGAGTTTGACGGTCCACTTTTGAGTTGCAGACTCTAGCGAGTGAAATGTAATAAATTTCTGTGTACTCTCTCTTTTATTTCTTTTTTTTTTTCGTTTATTCTTCTCTCCGATTATTCGACTGATGCAGAGTTGATGTGATTCGAATTTGACATTCTTCTGGTCTGGTTTTAATGTGTTGCAAATGTGAAGGTTTTTAAATAAACAATTTGGATTTCTAATAGCTGGCATGTAACATTATTCAGTGTATGAGGTAAAGGATGCAGGCGTGTGTTAAATTTTAGAAGTGTTTGATAAAGGAAGTAATCATTGAAATAAAAGTGAGTACATGAATTGATGATGAAACGCTTTTTCCTGTTTTTTGTCTATTTTTTAACGTAAAAAGTACGCACTGTTGGTGCTCCTTTAATTATTATCTCGCATGTAGGGCCTCCTTTTTTTCATTGTGCTACTGTTTGTCTCTTTTACACACCTCCTCTACAGTCCTCGTAGTACTTTTTGTGAGAATTTTTTTTTTTTTCGAAGAGGACCCTCTTTATATATTTTTCTTTCTTTTTCTACGTGAGATTGTATACGTCTGGTGCTCACCTTTCTCCGTACCTTCCATCTTCTTATATTTCCATCGCAATGGTATAAATACAAGAGGAAGCACATGGTAAGAGTATTTTTCCAGCACAATTCTCTTATGACGTGCGACATAAAATTCACATTGGACCTTATACGTCAACTGTAAAGGCTCTTATATAAGTATCCATGTTTTATTTAGATGTATATACTTTGAAAGAGAGAAAAAAAATTCAATTAAACTCACGATTCTTTCCAATCGGATGCCTCTGGCGGTCGACTTTTCTCTTGTCTCTTTTGCTGTCTTCTGAGTGTCCCTTCAGCCATGAAAATGTATACATACAAATATGTGTGTACTGCTGAAATGAAAATCCTTCCACAGCGTTACACTCGAACACTTTCGTTTTTTTCGCTTGATTGCTGTATTATCCGATACATCTTTCAAGCAGTTCTGCTTCGTTTCCCTCCCTACCAACCAATGATTTTTTTTACTTACTTAATTGCGCTTGAATTACATAATTTTTTATGAAACGATAACCAAGTGATCACTTGGAAAAGTAATGTGAAAATTTACTCTCAGTAAAAAAATAAAAGAATCATAAAGTATTTTTCGTAAAAATACTTTCCGTTCAATGGAAGTCTCTGTTTGATTATTAAAAATACGAAAAAATTCATGCTTTCCACATTTTCTGCTTCATTAATTGATCACCTCTTAGTCGATAAAAATATTTTCATTACAAATACAATCCTAATACGAAATATCAACTTTCACTAACGAGTAGGTAGAACTCTTGCACACTCCAATAAGCTAACTCAATGATTTATGTAATTGTAATTTGTTTCTTTCGTAACAAGCTCTCTGTAGCTGGTTAGCCAGCCTCAACAGTTTGGTTTTTGCGGTGAAACCCTAGAGCGTGTCAGATGATAAACGCTGTTTTCCTAATTCTCTGAAAATTCTCTGAATTAATTCGTTCGCCACCACAAACTTTCTCACTTCTCGACGCTGTAATTCTTAGTGTTCTGAAGGTCATGGACTAATTCTTCATCATTCTGCACTACACTAATAACTATATACACGCTCTTGTCTTATATTACAGTCTCCGAGGAATTTACGCATTTTCAATCCTAACCCGTGTGTGAAAATATATGTCTGGCAAGAGTCTGGCCAAAGTCTCGATCATGTCTGGCATAAGTCTTTATTGTGTCTGTCAAAAGTCCTTACCATGTCTGGCAATAGTCTGGCTAATGAGAAAATGCCAGACTTTTTCAGTGTTAAATTGTTTTCTTCAAAAAACGTTAAAAATTAAGTCTTGATTTGAAACGTATAATTAAGTTGGTAGACATGCTGAACTACAAATTTGTTCCTTCATGTCATTATTTTTAAATCACGAATATTTTAAACACTTTTTAACCCAAAATTCTTTACTTTATTTTACCAAAAAGTAGAGTGCAAGTCTCGATTAAAAACTCAAAAAATATATAAATGTTCATCCATCATTGGAGTAAATAAAAAAATGTCAGTTCCAAATGATGTATTTTATTGTCTAAGAAACGTTAATTTTGAAGAAAATAAGATTCACATTTCTTATAGGCTACTGAAAGATGATTATCTTATTGATTCCCTTTCGTATATTCGAGAAAAAAAAAATCACATGTAATTAGGTATTTTTTCAATGCTGGAACTCATTTTGCAGATGTTCATGTTCATTATTTCATACTTGATGCTTGCTTACCGTTTAATATATTTGTTGGCAGATGAAAATCCTAATTTTATTGCTATATACATCGACGATATCCAAAATTTAATGTACATGATAACTAATGGAGATAACACTTATCTTATAGAATTCAATAATAGTCAAAATGAGTCATAAAAATTTAAGAGAAACTTGTTAATATGCAAATTATGTTCACAGACAAATTGAGGATCTAAGACAAAATTATTTGCTTGATGTTGTTACTATTTAATAGAAGTAAGTTAATAAATTATTTAAAAATAAAATGTTTTGATATATTTATTCATGTAATACTTATTACACACCTATTGAATTAAAAAAAAAAATTTCTTTTATCACTTGATTTAATTTAAACAAGTCAAAAAGTCTGGCATTTTCTCACTAGCCAGACTTTTTCCAGACATGGTAAGGACTTATGACAGACATAATGAAGACTTATGCCAGACATGATCAAGACTTTGGCCAGACTTTTGCCGGACTTATTTTTTTACATGGGAATTGCATTAAAACTTACACCCTTTTCTTCACTGTCAAAGTCGTACACTTCAGTCTACGAGAAAGTTACGCACCCTCATGTTAAAAGTTACTCACTCCCATTCCTATTCAAAGTTACAGCTGCGTATAACAACGGTCTATGAGAAATTTTGGCGTTCCTTATTATAGTCAAAGTTATGCAAGAAATTCATAATGGCACATAGCTCGTGTACATGCCCATAGGCTGATTTTGTTGCTACTGGTAAAACTTTGATACCACGTACGGTAAAAGTATGCTTCTTTACTTGACAGAAATGAATCAATTATTGCAGTTGTATTTTTATTCTTGTCTATAAAAACTTTCTTATATTCACCTTAAAGACCAAATCGATAGTAGAACTATTGTACTCTAAGGCAATATTTATATAGGGTTATATATAGACATTAGATAAACATTGAGAAGTAACGAAATGGAAAAAAAGGGTAAATCAAATGCAAAACAAAGAAATGTGACGAAGCGAGAGACACGTCATAAACGAGCCATCCGACAGTTAATCGATAGATGGACATTTCCCACACGTCAGTGGTGGGGTATTTCGTCCATCGATGATTTCGATTAGCGAATTAGCTCGTGTATTCCGTGTGCTTGCATTTGTACGAGAACTAAAAGCAGCACTACGTACGCGCGCACACATGTGACACTTTCCCCTTGATCTCCAGAGAGAGACAGACAGACAGCGGGGCACGATCATCCCCCGTCGTTCGTATATGCTGCGGTTCAGACCCATTCCCGTGACAAGAGATTTTGATTGATTATTGACACACGACGAGGTCCCTCTAGGATCCTCGTCGTCAATTCGCTCTGTGACCCGAGAGCACGGTGTACACACTTCTGGACTTCTATCTCCTATTGGCCACAAATCCCTTGGAAAACTGTCACACATTTTTTGTGACTTTTTTTTTGGCAGGACACCGCCTATCAATCGGGTGACGATAAGTCGATAACAAAATGAAATGAAAGACATGCGTCGGCAAATCAGATAAAAAAGTGATTGGAAACACGTGAGGACATTTTCAAACATTTCTGTCTTAATTTTAATTGATTTATATTATGAGTGTGTGAGGTTGCAGCTGTAAAATGTGCGATTATCACGTTTCTTGCACTTTTTTCAAATTTCATATTCCATAAACCTGTCATTACCACAAACGTTTTGTTGTCTGAAATTCACCAAACAAACGTTAATTCGTTGATAGTTCCATTCATTCTATGGAAAAATAAAGCCCACGTCAACATTATATTTCAATCGTGTCATAAAATATCTTGATTAACTTCAAAAAATTCCGACCAGGCATTGTTGTACTCGGCATCCAACAAAACAAATGGTAGATCATATCTCATTCGCTGCAATACTCCAGAGCACCGCAAGTTAACATTTATTGATTCGATGAACCCAAAACCCTCGTCATACACGCATCCACATATATATCCATCTAAGTAGTTCCGATTTATTTATTGGCAATAACAGCTAGCAACAAAGCATCGCAATTTGATCGGTCGAGCCTTTGCTCAGGCATTACCATGTGCACACCCCGACTCCTAATTTCATCCACTACTTGTTTTCGAATAGCACCACCGCACTGCACATTGACAAATAAATTGATAATTCGCATTTGTTTTGACAACATTTGCGAGCTTCATCATGGCTTGACAGTGATAAATCGAAACGCTTTGTGTACCGGGTGTGGGTCCCCCATGTGGTTCGTGAGCCTTTGCAAATATTTACGGATTTAAAGGGGAATGGAAAGGCATGTATATACTGCAGGTGTATCTATGTGCAGGTATATGCCGGGAAAGCGAACGATTCCTCAAAATCAAATCCAACCACGACGGAAATGGTGTAATCACGTCGGATGGAATTTGTTCGCTCTCGTACGTGTGTCTGATTTCGTATATGGTAGAATGGGGTGTTTGAATTTAGATTTAAATTTCAATTGGATTCCGCGAGGGTTAGCCGTGATTAGATGGTCCCCGACACCTTCTCGTCTCGCCTCGTTTTTCGAACTCTGTGCAAAGCACCCGATCTACCTCTTTGCCCACAGTGTCTCTCTTTCATACGTTTTCGAGATCCAGATTTTTTATCTTCTTTTCCTGTGCTCGTGAGAGCCAATTCGCGTACAAACTCTATTTCTATTTGCTCTAGGTCATCGTGTGCTTTATAATAAATAATAATTTCTTTTTTTTTTGTTACATATAAGTATTTAAATACAAAAATAAAGTATTGGAGATCACGGTTTATAGGCATTTTTACTTCATTGTATTGATAACGATTTGCAAGAAGCTATCGTTTCCATAAATCGTGTCTTGTTCTACTATATATTTAATACAAGAGCAAAGATGTATCAATTTAAAATAATGCCAATTATTAATATGCAAACTTGAAAGTGTGCTCTATTGTTACACTCAACATATGCATGAGTAATCATGTATCCTGAAGAGGTCATGAGTAAAAGGACGAAATATTGATATCCATATGCGTGAATAAAGTCGTGCTCTATCAACTTCATCACGTGTTGATAGTTGTTATTATTATTAAAACAAATAGACAAACAGTATGCTGTTATTACTGAGAACTTCATATGATATGTACCCACAAACTTTCTATTGTGTAAAACTGTTATGATGCACACAAGTATCAGGTTATAGGTACGCATCGTATTGAAGTGGTCAATTAAAAATCTGCGAGCCTCGGTGATCGAAAAATGTTTTATCAAATCCTTTGGTCAAACAGTTCACATTCTATACTTATAATTAGTAATTTCGATACATCTTGGATACGTATAACTACCACTAACCTTGATTTTTACCGATAGCTTATTGTGGGACATTATGCATTAAATACAGATTGCTCGCAGTTACAATCCCTTTAAAGCTTCTTCTTCTCCAATTACACCAGTCAATCGTCTTATAAATATTTGTCATTCCCCGGATGCCCATTGAAATATCGGGTGCACCGTTTCTTGCAAGTCAATAGCGCTAAAAATATCTTTTTTATACACTCTCCTTTTGTCTTGTACGAAGAAAAAGCAAAGAAAATAAAAATACACTGTACATTCCGTGTAATGTATTTTATACAAAAAAATATCGGCACCATCAATTTTATCTACCTCTATCATCCTTGTGCCATCTGACACACACACACGCGCATTAAAATTTATTCCCGCCGAAGCTCATCGCTAGGTTTGCGCGTCAAGAATAGCATCTTTCCTTCTCTCGCGCATATAATGAGTATATCTCGTTTGTCACACCTCTTTGCTCCACTGCTTTCCCTCCGGAGCAAGAAGCTCTCCCTGCACGCGAGAATCCCGTACTCGATACCCAATGGAATATGTATGAGCCATCGCGGTCGTCGTCGTCGACGTCGTCTTCCTCGAGTGCGAAGAATCGTTCTATCATCCGGACAATGTGTAAGTGCGCACATGTGTGGGAGTACGTGCAAGCGACTCTGAAACCGCGAACGTCATTTTACGGCAATTTTTCCCGTGCTACGGTATACCTCTGGTTGCTATACGTCTCTTCTGCTACTGCTGGCGTAACAATTTTTCGATGAACTTTTCATGCTCAAAGAATTTAAATATAAAATTCATGTTTAATCGATAAATAATAATTTATATTTATAGTTTATACATGATTTTTCTAATAAAATGAGATAGAGCTGGAAGCTGGTTGTTGAAAAATCAACAAAATGGTCATAAAATTGACAATTTTTGTTTAAGGTTAAATTTGATATGGAAGACAGTGGACCATATTTTTTATTTATCTTACATTATTTAAGAATCTTAAGTAAACACAGAATAGTTTGCTACGTATGTTGATCTTGTGGTTGCTTTGGTGCTCTTTTTATGGAATTCAAAAAATAAATTAACAATAGTTTATTACAAGCCCTTTCATATTTTTCGATGTAATAATTAATGTTTCTAAAAGTACTAAAAATGGAAAAAATTAAATATTAGATGTTACAAACTGTACAATACTGTCAAACCTATCATTACCGTACTTTACTAAAAAAAAGTTTTGTACATAATGAAAAAAAAGCGAAAAATGAAGATGTAAAAATTGAAAGTTTATCGTCACGAGTTACTGTTTACGCCATGCAAAAGCATAATGTTTCATCCACATTATCTCTTTTTTAAACCTCATGTGCATGCGATAAAAACGCATGTTTACAGGGAAGAAACAAAAGTGCACGTAAATCAAGTTCTTTTTGCTAATTAAATCCAAAAGATATTAAGCGCAAGGAAGCCAGAGCTAAATATACAACATTATTCCTCATGTAAATAAGCGTCATAACTCTTTCTCATCTACATCTTGTTAAAGGGATTTGAAAATCATACATGCGAATATGCCCCGGAATTGGTTTGTAAATTCCATTGAAAAAACCTAATAAGCTATACAACTACAACCAATTTCCAGAGGCAATCACATACCCCCTCCGTCATAAAATTCAACTACAACCAAGGCGACGTCTTTCTCCTGCTTCTGCTTGTGTACATCAAACAAACGTTTTCACCCGAGTACCGTGTACACATATTCGCACTCTCCGCCCTCCACAAACCAACTTTGCTCTTTTTCGTTCTCAAAATATTTTATGCCTCTATTTTAAAAGCTGAATTACCTTAGCCTTTCTCTTTTTTTTTCATACGCCGATTCGAAGTGCAAAACGAAAGAGGAGCGAAAACATTTGCATAAGGCCAGAAGGATTCAGTTTTATGGGCCTCGGGATATTTTTCTTATCCTCTGATAGTTTGCGCGTCATTATATTATACCTTTGGGGTAAAAATTAAAGTCTTGCCTGTTTAATCAACGTGAACGGCTTACGTGCATGTAGTGAAGCCCCAACACATGAGACTTCCTTGGGTCGAAAGAAGGATGAACGAAGACTTTTATTGTCTTTTGGACTCAGTCCAAATATTTTTTTATTGTCATTTAAACCTTATCATGAGAAAGAAAAATATTATTCTTGTCAAGTGTGTATATTTTTTGTTCTTTTTTTTCCTTTACAGAGCATGAGTGCTCTAGGCGTACAGAAAGTCTCATAATATTTTAAGCAAACGCGGCCGATGTTTGAGTCAAGATATAAATACTTTATTGAATAAATGTCAGGTCTAATCAGGTAAAATCGATTAGTAAAATCAAATGTCATTAAATAGTGTTCGTTCGATGTTTCAATGAAATGTAAATTAGACGCATCTGTGGTATCTGTGCATTTTTAACAACGACCCCATTTCATCTTAATATCAAAGCTCTAGCCATCACTCATCCGAACAGTTTTTTCGACGGACTTATTACTGCATCCATAATAATGGGTACACTTTACAATAGATACAATTAAAAACTCGCACAGACTTTCCATTGAATTTGTGGATGTAGAAGATTGTCGTAATCAAACTGCAACGTCATCATACTTCATTGACTGTTGTAGCAGGAAAAACTGTAACGTGACCGCAAGCTCGCAGAAGCTCACTGCTGCTACGTGCACAGATGGGGAGCAAGCGCCTCGCGAACACTGACCGAGATGTTATTTTCGGGTCTTGGAACGAGTAAGTGATAGCCCTGGTCCGGAGATCACTCGTCGTCACACGAGTGAAACAACAGTCTAAATAGAATCGAGGCTGCTGTGGCGGTGGTTGCAGCGTCTCTACGTGTGCGCCACCCAGTTTTCATGAGCGAGCTTATATATACACGCGTACACGCAGTGGCGAGCGAATGAGAGAGTTGACATTCTCGATTTTCAAGCTGGACGGGGAAGGGAGTTTAGGTCGACTGCACGTGCCGTGGATTTATCCGGGTATTAATTTTGCGCGCCCCAGCTGCTACCGTTTGGTAAACATTTTCGTACATGCGGTTGCGACGAGCTTTCTGCGATTGTGTCTCTCCACCCATATCTCTCCCTCTTTATCTGGGTACTTGTGTTTCTTCTATCACTGCCTTGTTGCACAAAGCATTATTGAAATTTCGCTGGTTGTTCTTTTTTTTTTCATCTCTTTTTTTGTTTGCTTCCTTTTCAAGATATAACTGGTTATTCTTTATCGATTGTACGCGTTTTTTAAGTCTAGTATCTTGATTTTTTTTCGATTGGCTGTTAAACCAACTAAATCTAGGTTTCATACACTAAATATTTTAGTTTGAAGTACTCTTTTCACGAATATCAGTCGTAATTTTATTCCACTCTTGCCTATTCATTCACATCACACCACATGTAAATAACCATAATAAAAGATCAACATGCAGTTAATTAAAAGACGATTGGAACAAAGAAATTATTGAGTGAGAGTAACTAGTTTTTGTTACCTATAGATAAATACATTTATACCTACGTATTAAATGATTGTTAAAAAAAAAAAATAGAACTTTTAGTAAAAAAAATTGTTCTCAAGGGGCACGAAGGATTAATACTTTTGCTCACTTTGCACATTGGTACACATATGAAAACTTCAACCTATAGCTGATTATACGGTTTGAACCCCCCTACTGATTTGAGTTTACTTATTAACAAATGTAACTAACACACTTTCAATTTTTTTTCTACAGTAGCAATGGTAGCCAGTACAACAGTACACTTGACTCTTAAAAAAAAAATTCTGGACAATAAGTCAGAGAGTAAGACGTTACAAATAATAACCATCCCACCCTTTAAACGTCCAGCTAAATTAAAACCAAGGGATCGAGTGGAGACACAACCGACGTGCCAACTTAGCCAAAAAGCTAAAATGACTCGCAAAACGAAGTGCACCAGGGGGGAAAATAGAAGACGCAATAAATTTACCGCCACCACCAACCAAGAGACACGACGACGCCCAAAGCGAAGAATTGCGTGCGGGGATGAAAGACTTTCCGTGCGTGAGGTCGACCCGTAGTAGTCGTTGACGGCACAATCTAATTCCCAGCCCATGCAAATCGAGCCGGTTAAGCAGTGGGGCTCGCGCTGTACCACCAGCCCTTGATACCCACCCTCGCGCGAAACGTACGCCGTTGCGGCAATATACACTGTACTCCTCCTCTTCTCTCTCTTTTTCCTCCCCCATCCAAAGTTTACGAGTCAAAAGCGATGCGCCGCAGGGAGCTGACTTGGTTCCATCGATTCTTCACGCCTCTCGCCTCCGGTGCCAGCACAATTACGATGTGCCACGCAAAACAGAACAAAGGAACTCGTGAGTAAAATGAGACGGAGAATGGTTTGTGAATAAGGGTGCGGAGAATTCACCCACGATTTATACCATAAATTTGGCCAGGATGTGCTTAAAAGCTTGCGTGCGTACTGCACACAATTGATTTGGTCCTGAAGTTAACTGGAAAGTCACGCATGCTGGGGCTACAGTTTTATTCTGGACGGTGGCAAAAGTTATCGCTAAATAATGTAAGATGGATCCCCTAGGATTCTCATGAGTGGACATCGGACATTGAATCAGTTTACCCACCTACAGAAATTTGTTGACTCCTCTTGCCCCCCCCCCCCAAACCCCTTCCTCGAAACGTCGAGACTTTCAATTTCGAGTGCGCTTGTAAAAGACCCCTTGTGTCCACTAGTGCTATGGAAACCGCCGTACCACCTACACCCGACAACATGATTGAAAGTAGTGGAGGGAGAGAAGGTCAATTCGGCGCCTCAGGAAATCGAAAAGTCCCGGCTGGTCACCGCTGTCGGGATTATTACGAGCACCGAGCCCAGCAGAGGTTCCCTTTTCGCTGGTTTCGCTGTTACCCAGACCACGAGCTGTTATTGACAAAAAAAAAAAGAAAAAGAGCGTGTCAAACTAGAAGCAAAAGAGGAGATGGAGAAAGGAAGCGCGTGAGAAAGATTTTTTTTAAATAGTGTGCGAAATCGTCCGCGCATACCTACGCCTGTAATTGCGACGAGGTGTAATAAGTTTCGGAAATTTAATCATTTCCAGGGGACGCGCACGCGAGGGTCAAGACAGGGACTGCTGTCAAGCGATTTTATATATACGTGTTATAAAAATAGAAGAAGGGAAAAGGGGTATGAAAAAAGGTGTCAGCAGAGAACGAAAGCTGCAGGGAGATAATAGGACCTCTGGAAAAAAAAACCTAATGTTCAAATACGTACTGTAGCCACTCAAATTTTATTCGAGAGATCGATCCGTCTATCGCATGTTGCAAGTAACATTTGTTGGATAATAAAAAATTTTAAAAACAAGGGACGTATGTAGTTACCAACTATCCATTTTCAATAACTAACAAACTCTTAATTTAAACGTTATCTTGTATTATCTTTCTTTTATAAACAACGGGATAAGATGTGTTTGATCGCAACTGTCCTTGGAGACTTTCGGGTGCTGGTACAGTACGTGGCCACAGCGAGACCTTCAAAAGTTCATGGACTCATTTATGAGGATTTTGAAACTTTCCCACTAATTCGCGGAGTCGAGATTAGCTTGCTTACCTGCCGTCCGCTTCCTCTTTTCCGAGTGGCTATAGCATCTTCCTTACGCTTAGTTTAACTCGTATATAGTACGGTTGAGAAGGCCTGCAAACTTAGATGACAGACTCTTTTTTACTCTCTCTCTCTCTCTCTCCCCCTTGTTTGTTTCTACCACCACTAAGTACCAACACCAATGTTGCGGAAACGCCGTATTCGCCCACCACAGAATTTAAGTCAGTTCACGAGTTTCAATCCCTTAACCGTCAGAGAAATAGTACTAGTGGTAACCTATAATAAAATATCACTACATGGACCCACCGTTTGTCATCGATATACTAAAATTACTGCTTATCAGCACTCAATTAATTCGTGCTTTTTTTAACTTAATTAGTTCTTTTAGATCTTGCAATATGATAATATAAGTCCAGTAAAGCCGTTCATTGTTTTATGGCAATATTACAGCTATTTTCACTGAACATAGAATAAAAATAGTAATGAAAAAGTATTTGCATCACATTAAATGAAAAATACAAATTGTGAACTTAAATAAAGTGCCGATTAACTTAAATATTTTTATGTTTCTGTTGCAGCGATTATAGCGCAGTTCTTCTTCCTGGCGTCGTTCTTTTGGCTCAACACAATGTGCTTCAACATCTGGTGGACCTTCAGGTTAGTCTGCTCCATCCTTTTATTTTTCTCTGATCTTTTTTTTCATGTCTTGGCGAGATCCCTTTCCTCAACCCTTTTACCCTCACTCGATATTGCAATTACCAGCGAGTTTAAAACTGCTCTCTTGAAAAAAGCCCAACTTCCGTACTGCGCTTCACCGAGGACTAGGAGCGTAATATTACAATATTAGGACTCTGTGTGGGTATGCGAACGTGTGAAACGCCATTGAACGCGTGCTGTGCTCTATTTTCGTATTATCCGCACGTTTACAACCGTGTGGAGAAAAAGAGAAGAAAAAAGTACGGAAAGTGTGCGGTTGGGTAAAAAAAAGAGGGACGAATTTTTTTTTGAGCCGTGAGTTTTTACGCTTAGGATTCCTCTCGAGTACATTTTTTATCCTGCCGCATTTGTATTTTAGATGTTTGACGCGTTTGCAAAATGTACACGTATGCTGTACTTACGATTTTTTGTTGCAGTTTACGTTTAACAAGAAAATAATATCTCGTTCGGCAGCAGTTAGAAAATTACCTGGATTGGTGTTTCTTCACTTTCCAACGACATTACTTGAACATTCATAATGCACGGACAAAACAAATCTAAACAAAACAAAAAAAACTAATCAAAACTATCGAGTGAACGTAAGTGCGTAACGAAAACGTAATATTTTGGTGGGTGTTATCGAATATCTTCATTTCTCACACTAGCAAATAAAAAACGTCACTTCGCTGTCGGGGTCAAATGGCAATGGTCTGTAAGCAAAAGTTTCTGTTCCTCTATCTATTTTACTAATATTTATCCGCTATAAAACCTTGGTAGATAAACTGTTGCTGAGACGTCTTGACACTTGTGGGAATATCTCAAGAGATTTTGAGCCTCTTTGCAATGTTTTTTTTTATTTTTCACTTCTCTCCGAGTTCACTGCATCGCACGTTCGTGCAAGTACATTTATGCCATTTGTCGAAAAATAAAAGGGATGGAAAATATATAGCGAAAAAAGACATACTCGTAAGAGCTCTCACGATGTGCAGAAATCTCATGGGAATTGGACGCACCAAAAAAAACACTCAAGTAAGGGAGAATCTGAGCATGAACGTGCGCTCATCGTGTGGGTTGTTCTCCTCGGGAATGCAGAAGCTGTCATTGTCATCTAGCCTCGAGGAAACGAAGTTTTGGCCCAGTTTTCAACGGTGGCAGCAGTTGGTGGGGAAAGAGAGACAGGGAGTTAGTTTGCTGGAATCTCCGTAATTGACGAGAGAACGTCACGGGCGACGGCGTGAACGAACTCTCTCCTCTGGCAGCCGCCACCATCCCACGACTGTACGACCATCACAGATCTTGGTACTAATTAAATGCATTAGTGAGCATAAGAGACACGAAGAAAGAACGTTGGAGGCAGGTTCACGTGATTAGTTTGACGTGGCCCTCGATGGCTTGCTATCTCTTGTCCACCAAACGGCTTACCCGAGTATCATTGATAGGTGACGCTAATTTTGCTTGAAAATTACTTTTTAAAAGGACCATTCGAGTGGCAGCAAAAATGGAGCACCATCGTGTCGTTGTCGAGTGCTTAATGATTGAGTAAGATAAAATTTAATTAGCTGGAGGATAAACATACGAGCATTTGAAGACGTAGAGTTCACGGTGCATGCAAAATTTTTTCAATGTGAATCCCAAGGAAAAGATGATGAATATTTATTCCTTTTGGTACATAATAACAATAATAATAATAGTAATACTAAAAATGCAAAGCCATGTAAGTTCTTGGGATCATCTGGTCACCCATTTTTTTCTGTAGTTAATTTTTCTACAGATAAAACTTTTTTCCATCAAAAAGTAGACTGCACTGACGACTTCTGGGGTGGTTTTGATATAAAAAGCTCTCTCTACATAGAATAAAATCCAATAGATTTTACGTGGTCAACGACAAAATACATTTTCAAATACATGGTCGACAAACACGTGACAACTGTCTCGTTAAAATCTACTTCTGCAACATCGCATTAACAAGAAGAGATAAATCAACGAATCAGAGGAGGATAAGTAGGATGGATCGGATAATATGGTATAAATGGCAGATATCCTCGAGCAAGACAGTCTTCGTAAATATCTTGTGCACTTCCGGGAACTTAAAAATATTGATTCTGCTCTTAGGGAGAAGCTACGACGGAGGAGGGGATTTATTCGGAGGAATTGCTCGTACCTCCGCATAGCTCGTGTTTGCAAATGTCATTTCGTTGAACTCCCCTCCCCCACATCTCCCACTCAAATCGAACTTTTTGCACGAGAAGTGGTACAATAAATAGTTTCTCTTCGGCTGCTGCTGGTAGTGTGTAACCAACTAAGTGAAAAGTCGGAGTGAGATTGATTGATTAAACAATCGTTCGTGAGATCTTTGCTGAGAAATCGATTAAACATTCCTTTTTTTTGTACCAGATACTTAAACGTTAAAAGCTGAGATGTTTTACAATAGCGTTGTAAGGTTCTTTATTCTACTTTTTTTTTTTTTTTTTTTTTCAGATAAACAGGGATTAACCAAGAAACAAATTATAAATCTTTATTATTTATATAATACTACGTCTGAAAAATTCATGGAAACGTTAAAATAAATTGTAGCTCAACTGAATAAAATGTAGTTGGAACAATGCCACAACAGCAATACCCATATATACATGCGTTTGGCTCGACTCTGTATGCATAAAAACAGCAGTATGAAACCCACTGTAACTCTACTAAAGGAGAAGAATTCGCAGTCCTTTAATTAATTCTGGCATTAAAAAAAAAAAAAAAAACTAAACCCTTACATTTTTCTCTATCTCCTTGACTTGAAAAAGGTAGGCGCACAGACGGAAAACAGCCAAAGTTGTAGCCTCCGGTTGGAGGGAGCCAGTAAATAGAAGCCAGGAAATAAAGACAAGTGAGACAAAGAGAGGAGCAGTAGTACCAGTACTGTACAGGGTATAACATAGTAATACGACTAAAGGCGGAAGGAAGCGTTGAAAAAATCCCACGAGTAGCACTCGTTGCGGTGTTTTTTTTGTGGCATACTTCCTTGCGTAAAAGAGAGAATAACTAATTAAGAAGAAGATCATCGCACGTTGATCTTCTGCCGCGTGCGGCACTCCCTAGAGGAGCTGCTGTTCTGCTGTTTTATTAAGCTCGCAGTCTTGTGGATGCTAATGAAAATTAAATTAAAGTGCCTGGAAATTTTCAATTTTCTACAGTAACTCTGATCTCTTGAAAAAAAATCGTTAATTACACTTTTCACCTCCACCTTTACAATAAACCTAACTCGATTACTTTAACTCCATGGAACACGTGTTACGAGATTTTTCATGCCGATAAGTTATTGAACAGTGCGTATCATTGGACAACGATGAGAATTCGTTTTAAAACTAATAAATAACAGGTACACATAAGCCATTGTCCAGAATCATCTTGGACGTTCCCGTGTATTAAAACCACAACAAAAACGTACAAGCATACGTTTTTAGGGCACTGTGCTGGACAATACAGGTAACGGTACATCGATAGGCATCTTTGATGCGCACAACGGCCTCGGATAATAAAAACCACGTGAAACCATGAGTAGGTACATTGATGAACTTTGCCCAACAACTACGAAATACATGTAGAATTCAATATCATTCGTTATTTGGCTCTTGCTTGGATCAGCTCTCTCTACAAGTAAAAAAAAGGTCAGAGAGAGAGAGAGAGAGAGAGAAGGGAACCGATGTGTTTAGGTATCCATCGAAACCATCTACCGTTAGATTTATACGTAGACGCATGCATACCTACACTCCTAGGCACCAAACAATGGAATCATGCTTACTGAATAGGAAAGAAAAAGTCCTTTGATTATGCGCTATGCAAGTAATCATTGACTGTCAAACATTTTCGAGGATAATTTCTTGAGAGCCCGAATGCACGCATGCAAGTAGTTGCGTTCTCTTGTGATCATATATACTTATATACATACCTATACAAGAGCAAGTTAAGAGTCGTTCAGACATTAATGTAGGACCAGACTTCGACTCTTCTTCTCCATACGTGGCTATGAATATTTATGAAGTGCCTGATGGCGTGCTGATACATACGCTTTTGCGTGCGTGTATATGTGGGGGTAGTCTCGCACGTTTGTGCGCAAATTTGTAAGAGAGGCAGGAGTACGATAGGCTAGTGTTGAAATGACGCGGATTAATGCTGTTAGCAAACAGTGGTAGTGCACACACCTGACCGTACAATGACCTCACACTTGTCTGTTGCATATGTGGTATCTCTCTCTCTTTCTCTCTCTTTCTTTTATCGAGCATTTTGACGTTGCAAAATCGATAAATTATCGAAATGCATTGAGGCACCGTAAGCCTACAAACGCAGAACGCTCATAACCACTGTGGATTTATTATTTTTACGTTAATCAAGTCTAAAATTTTTCACGGGATTTATAACTCTTTTTTTATGAATTGCAAGGTGTGGCTTTAATCACATTTTATAGCTGACACGTGACTTTTCGAAAAATTGCTGAAATCGATGCCATGTGCATGTGATAAATTTTATTTCGTGTACTGTTTGCACGCTTATACTTGAGATAGGTGAACATTGAAACTGAAATGAACATTGATTACTTGCCACTGGCATATAAACGTATCTGTTGAGCCTCAACCTCGTAACCATGATCTGTAGGAAAAAGAAGCTCTATTTTAAACTAACTTGACCTATCATCACATAGGACACGCCACACTCAAGATACACTCGCACGTGACAGTTGACATCTACCTACTTGCGTCCATCTCTTTTTTTTCTCTTCCTTAAAAGGATTATACCTCGAACTTTTAAACCGTACAACCATTGAGTATATAATATGCGAAAGCTTTACGTTTTGACTCACTCGGTGCTATACACTTTCTTTTGTCAAGACTTTATTTTTTCATCTCTCCTTTAGTTGCTGTAGGGGCTTGTTTTTATCTCTTGAAAACGAAGTAAAGAGAAACGTATTTGGATGAACCGTAAAATTTACTTGACTTCAACATTGACAATGTTAAAAAAAAAAAAAAAAATACATAAAAATAAAAAAAAGAAACAAAGTTCTTAACCGTACAAATAAATGAGTACGTGCAATATAAATACCTGTCCATACAAGCGCAATGCAATCAAGTGGTGCCATTGAATGTAATGCAAAATAAATTCTTCTCTGTATAGCGTAGGTAAGTATGTTGCTTTGGTGCTACTTATTTGTGCGTCTGTTATGGACCTAACAAGAAGAGAAAAAAATGCAAAAAGCTTCAGAGGGCACGTCAAGTCTCTGTTGTTCAAAAGTACGCGACGTAGAGCAAGCACGCTTGCCTACAATATTCGCCATTAGCGCGTTGAGACAAGAGGGCAAAGCATATAGAGGAGGATGTACGGAAAAGCGAGCTAGAGAGATTGGATCAGGATCAGTCGGTCGGCTGGTTAATGCAATGTAACGCGGTAACGCCGTCTGCTCCCGTAACGGGCCTCTCTTTCCTCGCTCGGATCCAGCGTCTTGCGTCGTTGTCGTCGTCGTAGTTATAATTCATGCTGTTGCAGTGTACGTACACACCATTTATCCGCACAGGCATGTTGCCCTACCCTTCTCTCACCTTTCACTCTGCGCGGCGTGTACCCAGTCGCGCTTTGCCGGCTTTTTATCCTTTTTTTTTTCTCACCTCCGTATACTTCTAACATCTTACACAATACGGGCCTGAGAACCAGCTTGTTCTGCTTCTCCTTGTTTTTTTGTCTCATGCGGCGTTCTTTCGCTCGTCTGTAGCTGGTTTTTTTTCCATCTCACGAAGAAGTGCACAGGGAGAGCAGAGAAAAAGAGACACACAGAGCGCCGTTAGCTACTGTTTAAGACTGCATTGTTGTCCGTACTTTATTTGCCCGTTCCGTGATTTATGTTATCCGCCGCAGGATTTCTTTCATTCTCCACCTGCATTTCTTTTTCCACGAGCGAAGGACTTAACGAGGATATCGACTTAATCTCTCCCGCGAACTTCATGCGCTTCGTGCATAATTTTTTTCAGACTTAATCCCTTCCTAATATTTCGTGAGGTACATAGTATTTTCGACAACAAACACGTGTTGGTTATAAACATATACGCAGTTATAGCCATTGTTTTCTCCAATGCAGATACCATGTATCAAAGTTAGAGACTATTTCTAAATGTTTTTTCAAAATTTCATTACAAATGAAAGGGGAAAAAATTGTTTTTCAAATATTTTGTAAAATTTGCTAGATCGTAGCGATAATTACTCATATAATGTCATGAGCGGGATATACAATCTCAACAATGCATTGTACAATGCAACAATGCACATATACAATGCGGGAAATAACAATCACAACAACCGAAACGCACGCAAATCTGCAATAATTTTTCAATCACAACACTGAAGGAGTGGGATGATCGCGATACCTCCCCTCGACATTTCGCGCTTTACCATTTAATTATATCTCCACTCCAGTTATCTCTTATAGCCCGCGGTTCACTGACCATTAAATGCGTCCCTCCTCTTCTCGTATACTTTCGGTGTGATCCCACGTAACTAATACCCAAGGCTTTGTATCGCATTATTTACAACTACCCTGTTGATGCTTCTGTCACTGTTACATTATCCATCGATTTCAATTTTATACAATGAGGCAGCATAGGCATTTAAAACAAAAGCTCGTTTGCTGGGAACAATGGCTGCGTAAAATCGATACCCTGCACCCATTTATTCGCGTAACTTCAATTTCTCCCCTCCGTTCCCTCCCAAACAGATATGATGCCACTTGCAAATCTGAAGTTATAACTGAGACTCTAGGAATTTCCTGTAGTAGTATAAGCGAAGACGATATCAGGTATCTAAGGCGAATATACGGGAAGTAAATATATAAAGTTATTGCCGAATCCAACACCCCCTGAAGTAAGAATTTCACAGCTTACCCTAATTAATCGACGCAGAGTTCTGACTCAACAGAGTTCTGACAACCTCAAACCAATGCGGGGACGTAGCATCTAACCAGAAAATGTGTTGCTCCCACAGTTTTCAAATTTTCAAGATTTTATGAACCGACTCATCTAGATATCCTGGTCAAAGACACAAAATTTGTAAAAGATTCGTTGACACTTCACCATTTATATTTTTCTCTACGTATTGCTAAATTACTACTGTTTTATGCAACATTATTTTTTCTCACAATACCTCATTAGAAATCGCTGACTATATATTTTGTATTCATTTCTTATGAACAAATTATTTCTACGTTTTTTTTTTGTTTTTTTTTTCAAATTAAACACAAAGGGTTGCACCCAGATTTAGTTGAATCAGGCTCATGAAATCGCCTTGCATATTTTCAGAACCCCCATTACTCTCTTACACAACTTACCTAGTATAAAGATATCGAGTGAATCAAGCTGCAATGATATTTTACTTTGGGATCGTAATTTATCTTAGGCAAGCCCAGGAAATCCACTCACAAACAATAGTATCCACGTTCCCAACTAGGTTTGACATCCACGCGAGTATGCACACACAAGTCGCATCGATCACATGCTCTTTATAGCGTTGCTCAAAATAAAAAGTATATGCAAAGTCAAAGAGCAATTCGGACTTGGCATCAGCGAGCGCACGCATTGCCGATCAATGCACTAGTCTTACTGCTCTACTTTTAGCAATTGTTTCTAGAAATAGACACTGTACTATATTTTTGCAGTAGATAGCAATAGCCCTAATTGCATGCCTGCATAGCGTACAAAAGAAATTTATTCTTATAACTATGATGAGGAAGAGAAAGAGATTGAGGGTAATTTAGGTTTATGTGACCATACAAACAGTTGATAGCACCTATTTTGAGGATCATTAAAATCAAAGTTTACGTGCACTTGTAGAACTACTGTCGAAAGGATTGAATCAAATGTGTTTTTACTACGCGAGCACACACGAGGTGTAGCAAATGCAAAGAATTTTAAGTTAATAGATCCACTAATATTAAAATTTCTTGTAGAGTTAAGGGAATAAGGACAAAGCAATGGTGTTACTTTTCTTATGTTTTTCCTAGTATTTACATTCTTAAAAGATGAACTTTACTCGTACGGGCTTACCTTAAGTTAATATGCTCAAGGTGAGACTCTGAAATGCAGAGTATAGTAATCCAACATAATAGATGCAATGATACGTCGTAAGTGCACGCGTAGAGATCACACGTTCTCTCGAGTAAATTTGCAGCTACAAGTTTTCTCGATTACTCGAGATTTTCTCTACGAGCCTATATTTCCTCCATTCGAGTATCGTGACAAAAAAAAAAAAACGATGGGCACGGCCACTTACTAAACATGTATCAAGATCACCATAGCTCTGTGTCGCATTAACGCGAACGTTGAACGCGAGAGGGCAATTAGCATCTCGCCTCTTGGGCGAATTTGCATTTTAAGGATTCTGGAAAGCACTTGGGGTGTGGACACGCTTGGGAAAAAAAAAAAAAAAAATGACTGAGAAAGAATTGAAATGGGAAAAAGCTGGGGCATGACTGCTGAAAAGTGAGAAAACTGTTTATGTCAGCTGCATGCTTGCAATTTTAAAATGGCTGGGCCATGTTACCTGCGTTGAAGAAAAAGGAAGAAGATAAACAATTTTTATTCCTCCGTTTGGCTCGATTTCCTTTATGCTTATTGTTTCTCTAAAGTAACGTGAGGTATTTCATCGCAACGGCAACGAGGTTCGTGGTACATGCGTATATTTAGTCTGTTAGAGCCTATATCTAAACATCATTGAAGAGAGTCAGCTGGAAGATTTTATAAATGTCATACTATCGCTTCCTTTGGAATATACCTTTAATATAATCAATTGGAATATACTTTTTACTCATGATGGTCATAAGTAGTTTTTTTCTTCTTTTCATTTTTTTTATTCCCAAGTATAAGAAAATCTACAGTATTTTCGCGGTTGGATGTACGAATGGATTACTATCGTCAAAATTTATAAAGAACTAGGTACATCAACACTCATTTTCATTTCCATAGGTATTTTCCCCTATTTGGCAGTAATTCTAAATTCTACTTCCATGATTGAACTTACAGTACAGCATGGTAGAGTATTAAAACGAAGCTACACAAAGCCAGCAGTCACTTCAAAGATTTTCAGATGGAATCACGCGCCAAGAAACCGATTCGCGAATATATTTGCGACGACAAGGATCGTTGTATTCCTCGCATCGTCTCGGGAACTCGGTTTTCCGTGGCTGGACACAAACTTATAAGAGAAAAGAGAGAACAACGCGCAAGAGACTTAACGGTGTCCTGGCTATCGTTTGATCGATGGCTTTCGCCGATTCTAAAGCACCTTGATCGACGACCGGTTATTCTTTATTTTTCCTTCTCTTTCCTCTGTATCGGCAGCTCTCGACTCGTTATGGCTTGCGATTGATCAAAGTTCACGGTTGAGTCAAGCCCCAAGGATTTTCAACGTAGCTGCTACTGCGTGGAGAGATCAACGCTGAAAAGAAGATTATCGATCGGCGATCGGCTCGCGATTGCGGTACGGGAATTGATCCATGCCAGTTCTTTCTTTCTCCCTCTCTACTCATATTCGATTCGATTTCGGACACGTGCCTTCTCTTTTGAGGGTGAGAATCATCGATTGTTTTGTTCTTACTGGCTCGAAGAAACACTGCTTGAAGCGATCGGCTTGGAGGCTAGATAACTAATCAGATCTTTGGCAACGATCGGTATTGGTTGTAACTGTAGTTTCAAAGGGTTAGAGACGTATGGTGATATTTTATGTACTGAATCCAAGTACATGAATACATACGTTTCAAGTGTACACCTACGTATTCCATCACAGAGCCACGAGTAACTGATGACGTACACATGCTCGACGATGCATTTCGACATCATCTCGAGTCTAGTCGCTCATTTAGCCTCATCAAGAGTTCGACGAAAAGAAGGCCAGTGTCGTTTCACGGATTCGCATTGCGGCTTACTAGACACGTCCATCTAGCAAAAGAGAGCCCATTGAGACGAACGAAAGAGACGATGAACAGAGAGCAACGAGCACATCTGCGCGAGGAAAAAGAGAAAATACGTCTCGGCTGCGGTGTACAAAAGAACGGGTAGAGCGGAAAACTGGCAACAGTAGCTGTTGCAGATCCAGGAGAGGGTAAATGACGGGGGAACCGGTTCCCTCTCTCTTTATCTATACTCTTACTTCTTCATACCTCGCGTGGATACGCGTGCTGTGGTTGTGCAAGCTCCTTTTCTCTCCTGGTCATCTTGATAACCGGACCGTTTCTTGCGAGAGCACAGCACATCCTCCTTTGTAGAGCAAGATGCGATCGCTCAATGTCCCCTGCGCCTGTGCTAAGAGCACATCGTGCCAGTTCAGCTCTACGCACGTGAAAACTTTATGAGCCTTTCTAGCTGAGCAACAAACCGTGTGATGCTGCTGCTGAGAAGTAAGAAAAAAAGTATACACCGTAAGCAACGTACATGCAGTGGGGATGACATGACTTATAATTTTTTTGTCGTTTTCCGAAGCATTTGTTGTTACGTGCAACTCCAAAGTCCATGGTAAATAATTCTTTTCGTTTGGTTGAGTAAGATAATCTTCGATGCTTTATGCCTTTTTGTCCCGGTCTTTGTCACTGTATAGACTATAATAGTGTTGTACATTTTTGTTGACTCTGATTAAACGCGCAAATTGTATTTTAATTAAAAGAAAAAGTCAGTAACAATAGCAGCATAGTTAAAAAGAGTATAAATAAAAAAAAATAAATTAATCTTTGAAAAAAAATAAATCTTTGAAAAGTGCAACTAGTTGGTGCAAGCTCTTGTTTTTCTCACGGAATTGTATATTTTCATTGTAAACTCTACTAAGATATGGGAACAACATAAAGTCAAAAAATGTTCAATTTGATCTGACCACTTTTTACAGATAAAACAACAACCTTATGAATGCTTTCTCTTTCCTCTTCACGTAAAAATGTAGTAGTTTATACATATTTCTAACAAAACAGATAAGGAACAAGACAATTTTTTTTTCTTTGATTTTCCAAAGCAAACTAATACATTAGATGAACTACTCGTAGTCTATGAAATAACTATTTCAAACGAAATCTCTTAGCCCCTAAAACTCATTAGTCAACGATATTTAAATACGACATGTAAATACAGCATATTTTTAAGCATCTTGAAGTGAAAATGAGATAATAACACAGGCAACTTGTTCCTCTAAGCTCAGCGACCTCCTAAAATTTTCTACGAAAAAGAAGAAAGAAGGAAACGTTTCATTCAAGCACCCTAAAGTCCAGCCGCAACCACAGACCTGACAGTCTGTCGAAGGTGGTGTCCACCACGACGCCAGCAGTGGCAGCTAATCGAAGATAACTTTGGCACTGTCCTTCTTCAACGTCATGAGGTGGGAAGACCCAAACGGACGGGCAGTCAAAGCATGAGGTAGCAGTGACCAGGACATCCACAATCGCAGCAGCCACCGTGAGAGTTTACCTCTCGATCGCAATGTCACGTCACTCTCTCTCTCTCACCTACAGAGATCCTCGACTTCTGAATTCTCGCTCTCTCATCCCTTTCCGTACAAATATTCAGAAACACGCGACTTGATTTTGATCCTTTCTGCGATTGCGGTCTACCGTACCCAGATGGCATTAAGAAAGAGAAGGAAGAAGAGGCCGCTCTCGATCAATAAAAGGTAAAAAGTTTTAACGATTTCGACGCAACGTGGGCGGGCGTCTATGACGAAGTATAGTTGAATGCCGGCGAGGAAAGTTTTGGGCCAAGAGGCTGTCTACGCGAGTGAAATAGTGAAGAGCTTGGTAGGTTGGCTGGCTTGTGCGGCAATTGTTTAATGAAGGACGCGTTGTGAAAGAAAAAAAGGTGTTACGATAGGCACCATACCCTCAGTTGGATTACTTGCAGTTGACTTTGACATGACAATAAACAAATGTTTGTTGACATTAAACTTAGAAGTTTATGAATGTGCATTTGGTTCTGTTTTTAAATACTTCATTCATCAACAGTTTGTAAACAAGGATTCACAGCAATCAGAAAAAGGGACAAAAAATGGTTTCACATTGTCATTGTAATTACAGTAAGACGAAAGAATAAAGAGATGTTGGGATCGATATTTTGTTTTACCTGCTCAATGCAGCGTATTAATTGTGATGCAGCGTTTCTGTACCCTAATGTGAAGACAGGCCTGATCCATGTATAAATCTTGTTAATGCGCGTGTCCACGTGGCATGTGCCAAGGGCTCGCCCCATTGGGAGAAAGGAGCTAGATAAATGATAAGTACTAAGCACGCCGTGGCAGAGTCTTGCTATTACATCAAGAGAAAGAGATGACCGGAGAGAAATAGAATAAAGACTGGGGCTAACTGGCTGCACGGAAGACGTGCTACCTGTCATCTCTGCTCTCTCTTCGCTTATTCTCACCGACGCGACGCATCGTTATAAATGTCTACGGCTAAATCGTATTGGGATACTGGTCCGTGCTTGGAATTCCCCTTGTGTCTACGTCGGGCAGCGTAATAGCTTGACCTCCTTTTCCGTCTGTGCAAGAGATCGTACGTTGAGATTTCCTGAACTTGAACGTTGGCATTTGCTCCTCTTGGACGGGGCACGGGTTTTCTATTATTGGCAACTATAATATTTTCTCATAGGTATCAAAGTTGGCATTAATGTCTCATTAACTGGACCCATGGAATATCGTGAGGTGAGGGTGTTTAAAATAATTTTTTGAGCACACTTTAGTAGGTACAGAGTTTGTCACACGTATTCCTAAGATGTAAATAAAATTGGACGAGCAGATTCTCTGGCGTACTGCTCTTTATTTTAATGATTGAGGTATCCGGCAAGCTTGGCTCTCATATTGACTATGCGTGGCTACTAATACTTGCAAGGTTGCTCGTGAATTTCTCAAAATAACAACTTGCGAGGAAGCAGTATATCTGGTTGATGTTGAGGCTTTATTTTTGGCTGAGCGATTACTTATACATTCAGAGATATTTGTAATCGAGAGGAACTAGAGGG
The DNA here is from genome assembly GCF_000648655.2 of Copidosoma floridanum. Next base: position 1,292,619 of record NW_019379845.1, on the reverse strand, counting down.
TGAAAGAGATGCGTATCGATTGTGTCATTGATAAACGGATTTTTTTAGGGATTATAACTCGACTGTTATTAATAAATCAAAGTGACACAGTACATAACAAAGTGAACACCATCCGATGTTGTGTTTTTTATTCTGTACGTCAAATTCCATTTTATTGGCATTATTATTGTCTCTATCTGTTCAAATCACAACATCAATTCTGTTATGTTGAGGAAAAAATCTATTTCGAGCATTTGAAAATAAGTTAAATTTAAATTATTCGCATCAATCAATACAATAACATTAGCTCGAGAGAATATTTATGATACTGTAAAAAAAAAGTTGAAAATAACTATAAAAATTCTCACAATTAACGGTTCATTAATAAAGATTAAATTCTATGATGAGGCAATGAAGTGATGGGTAATAGCAAAAACCAACAAATGATCGCTGAATCAGTCAAGCTCACTGCTCAGTGGAGTATGACATTGTCACGTAACGTTACATAACAAGAGATTCTCCATCTGTTTTCTAATTTGGACGAAGAACATCAGAGGCAAGATCGAAAACCACCACTCGTATATATAGTTGAAAATGACCTCATGAGTCATCGACCTCGTGCGTTCTTCATTCTCACTTTGTTGCTTTTGCGTTTCATTTACCTCAGTAGATACAGCTATAGATTAGCCATCTTACTCTCTTTTTTATCACGTAAACTTCTGTTCCTCTTTGCTTCCTTTTTTTTCATCTCGTCTATTGCTGCATTATTTTTCTGTTTCTCACATTCACCATCTTTTTTCTTTCTTTAAAATAGCACATCCACGATTGTGCCTACAAAACCTGAACCAAAATGATCCTCTCTTCCCCATAAACGTGTACGGCTTCTTAAACTCTTGTACCCACTGAATCTTCAGAATCTGCAAGGATGATTGTATTAATTTCATGGATCTCGTGATCACAGCCAGATCGCTAGCTCAATAAATAGTAAAGCACGTCCGCTTCCAACTGTATAACTGTTGTGCGGAGATGAAGATAAAAAGTGATCCCGAAGGACAGAGGAGGAAAAGGCAGATGGAACGAAAGGTCGAGGCGAGAATGTGATACGTGTGTGGATGAGATGAAGTTACTGCTGCCGATCGTGTGTGCAGGCTAGCAGTGCCGCGGGGACTACTGAGAACCATCGAGAGCTCGGACAGTGTATACTTATACGTACAGTTATTACCGCGGCTCGAGAAAGGGAGACGCGCAGGTGTAGCCTCGGAATGAGACGGCGGCACCTGCACTGCGGTGAAAAAGTGCCGACGAGACTTGACCAGAAGAGAGCAAAAGACGAAATAAATGTAATCATTTCGTTTTTTTTTTTTTTTTTTTTTTCATCCTGCAACAGGAGGATACCCACTTTACAAAGAGTGGACGCTGAATCAGTAGATCCAACATGCGTGCATTTTTCATCGTAGTGCGACAATTCTCTCCAATTTTCAAAGACCCGTAGAAGCCAAAATTATTTATCCTCAAAGGTTACCTCACTAACGCGCATAGTAAGAAAAAAAAAGTCAAGGTACCTGCCACACGTTACGTCAAGAACCACATCAAAGTGCCCCACCTCTTTCTACGCCTCCAGCGTGTAAGTATACTTCAATACACGTGGCGTTGAAAAAGAGTCAAGCTACTTACGCGTGCACGATGCCGCGTAGAATAATACGTGGCGCGCGTACGTGCAAACACAAACGTTTATCCCGTAATGGGTGAAATGGAGCAAAGTTACCGAACAACTCTTGTCCCTCGTCTCTCGACAATGCTAGAAGAATGTCACCTTGAGGTCGGGAGCAGCCTCCACTTGACTCCCCGATGCTGTTACGGCTACGACGAAGACGACGACGACGACTACTGCATTCTTTCGCGTATTGAACTCGTAATTTCAAAAGGCAGCGGAGTAGCGCGTGATTGCACTTGGAAATCAATTTTTTCTTTTTTTTTTTTCTGAAGAAGCTTCGAGGCCACCAGCCGTGAATTTGCGGATGTTTGTTCTCCCGTCCGTCTCCTATCTTCCTTGTATCATTAACGAGCTTCGGGGTGGACTGACTTCTCACTTTTTCTACAGGGACGTTGTTGGGGCCCTTTTTTGTACGCGAGGACACGCCCGTCTGCCAGTTAGGTTCCGACTATCCTCTTATGTACTGCACTGCCGGCTAAGAGTACGCTGGGTTTGGTTGTGCCCGCAAAGCCAGTGTAACAGCTAGTTGAGCAGGAGGAAGTGTTCATGTCACTGGTTACTTGCTTATCCCGCTTACTCTCAGGATTTAAAACCAACGTGTTTGTGAAACGAGTGATGATAAAAGAACTCTTGGAGTAATACCTACAACTGTATAACTTCGTTCCATTTCTTGCTCTCAAGGATAATGAAAATCATCAAATAACAAAACTAAAGCTTAAAGATGGAGGCAAACTATTTACTATTTAACTAAATTCGGTCAATATTTCAAAGGAAATCCAGTATCACGTTCAGGCTTATTGAACGTGCCATCAAACAACAATGTCGATCCACACCAAATGTTAGGCAATCACATGTAATTTCTGTTTGATTATGTATGCTCTTTTAACTTTCACAAGAAAAATATGTCAATTCATGAAAAATAAACGATACAACTGAAGATTGTCATAAATATGAAAGAAAAAAAAACTAAAAATTCAGTCTGTTGGCCACAGTGAACTCGTTGTACATGTGGTGAAATTTTTTAAATTGTTTTTCGTCTGTTTGAAATATCAATGGTGAAAATTTATGTTCTCCCCCAAGGGTACATTGTAAAAATTATAAAAGTTTCGAATAACACGTGCAGTTCGCGAACAACAGTAGTCGATGGTACGGGACTGACGAATTTTTTTTTCTTTACAAAGCTGTTGCCTAAATTTCTCTGACACGCAAAACTACGAACGACGGATTTTAAGCTCCTGTTGTTGAAATGCTTTCACGTTCGTGACTGAAATTACCGTCACGACAATTTTGGGTACTAATGGACACACAAGGAGGAACAAGAGGAAGAGAAGAGAAACAAACAACAGAAATAGCATGTATGGTAGGACCAAATTACAAAAGAGGCCCACTTGCGGCTGTCATGCATCCGTCTGCGGTAATTTTCACGAGGTCCAGCACACGTACCCCCCCCCCCCTTTCTCTTTTATTCTCGTCTTTTTTTGTTGCTTTCAGAGTGGTATTATCCTCTTTCTCCTTCTCTTTCGCCCTTTTTGAGGTAAAAAACGCACGAGGTAATCATTCACACCGGCGGCACGGCGATAGTTGTAAACTCAATTTGAATTTTTGAACGGTCGAACTGTCGGAATGAACGGCTTGTAACGGCACCAGAGGAGTCCAGGGGAAAAAAAAAGCGATCGTTCAGAGAAAAGTGGTAGCCACAAAAATGCGGCGGCAGAGACCGCGTGATTCGACATCAAAGCAAACGCCCAGAGTTAAATGGGTATCGATTTCGTTTGCCGATACGTTCCACCCGGGACCCGCGATCTGAATGGCAAAATAACAAATACGATCACGCGCGTCGCGAGCCGTCGGATACAACAGCAAACAAGTTGGCTGTAATTTGAGAATTTCTTTTTTTTCGGCTCGGTGCATCCTTCGTTTTACCCAAAAATGCAAAAAAGTGATGACTACGTGCCAAAAACATCGAGTATGCCGTGGTTACACGATACCTGCGTGGTTTCCTGTCGTAACCAAGAACAGCCCACTGTAGTTACGTCCAAAGTTTTTTAAAAAAGTAAACAGAGAAAGCTCGCACGTCGTCGTTCGACAGACCAGAAAAAATATTTTTCCGCCCTCGGGTGGTTTTGGGAGGCTGGTGCTTCCTCGGGCAAAAAAGCAGTTTTCCGATACTCGTTCGAAAAGTCTCCTTTACGAACCTCGTTACATCCCTCGCCTTCGGCTCGGGCCGCAAACCTCTCGGTTCGCAAACAGAGACTTTTCAAACTCGTAGGAAAACTACTATTTCTTTGAAACCATCCATCAAATTTTTTTGTCTTTCGGTTGGCATGCAAGTTTTGGCTACATCTGTGCTGCGAAATATCTATACAAAATTCTTGGCAAGCTCCCTCTGACTTTGTACCTCCTGCTTTGTCCAAAGAAAGATGTAAGCTACGCTTTTCAAACTCACGTGCATCAATAGACCTTTTGCCAATTCTGTATATGCATAGCAAAAATCTAGAACACTAGAAAAATAAAAATAGGTAAAATAGGTAATAAATAAGTAGTGGCGAAACAATAACTTACACTATTGGCGTATCAGCGATTTTTAGGCCGAAGTTTTGAATAAAAAAAGAAAAAAAAGAGTAAAAATGTTGCACATTCGTGGTGCTAGCATTGGTTCTCCTTATATGCGTGGAAATCGGTTTGTGTGTCGTGGCAGTCTCATGGCAAGACCCTCTCCTCTGCCTCTCTCTCTCTCTCTTTCCTTTCTTTCTAGTGTCCATCAGCATCTACGACTCTCCCCATGTACGCGAGGAAATTCTTGCGGTGCAAAAATTCCTGAGCCTCGTAACGATGTCAACCTGCTGCGTTCTTATCTTTCTCCTTTTATGCCTTTCCCTCCTTATTCCTTGCGCCTCAAGACATCGCCGGGGAATCCTTTAATTGCAACTGCGCGAGCATAGCCCCCCTTGTCCCTGGTTGTTTTGCATAGAATTCCCATCAAGTGATTCATTTTGTCGTCTAAATTTCCAGACATTTTTCGGCCATTCTGAATAACAGAAAGACTTATTTTATCAAAAAATATTTACCAACTAATCAATAAAATGAACAGTAATACTCATGTGTCTCTCTTTTCTGTTTTTAGGTGAGTTTTCGATTCCATGTACCTCTTCACCAGTGATGTCGCGTAAGTGTACGCACATTTCTAACTTAATTATAAAATGAAGCTATTAAGAGCACACATTTACCCAATGCGAATCATCAGTTGTGAAATTACGTAGAAACTGTAAAAACAAGAGGTGTCAAAAATCAAAGCCCACGTAGCTAAAACCATTCGATGGACGTCAAATTTCCGTGTCTTACTGTCTGATCTACTTATTTTCACGCTTAAGAGCCATTCATCACTCTTGGAAAAAATGATAACAAAGAGCCTATCTATTTTAAATTGGACAACTCGAAGAGCGCCGTCAACGCCTATTGCACTTTCCCCACTTATCGATTGGTAAAATTTAATCTATTCTTTTAGTCTACAGAATTCTCATCTTCAGAGACATAAATCACGTTGTTACTTGTACAAAATATTCTCTTTCGTCAGCGTAGGAGCCCACGCAAGACAATAGAGTGTTCCGTACTTGCGTACGCACACCTAATCGTACGATGATTTTTGTACCGCCTACTACTCTACAAGTGTCATTCACACGTATAATTGGTGGTTTTGCACTTCTTGACATGACGACACATGCATATACGATCAATTGGCAAAACGTGCTTTCCTCTGTCTCTTCGTGCATGTTTTATTCATATCTTTCTCTCGCTTGCTTCTTTCCCTTCTTTCGCAAGGCGTTTAATGGTACCTACACTCGTGACACCGAGAGCAACTCGCGCAAATAGGCCTAATCGAATCATGTATATGAGGAGAGAGAGAGAGAGAGTTCCTTCTCCTCTTTCTCGCTCCACGTAATATCTCTCGTTCGTTCGGTCGCGTGCCACCGAGAGATTTTGCTGCCTCAATTGTAATGTACTCGTATTATATGTAATATGTACTTGATGTGCCTTTGTCGTCTTATCGCAATTAAATAATTTGCAGTTGCGAAAAAGATATTCGTGCAGAAAGAATTTTGGGGCTACGTGTGGTAAAAGTCATTATTATTATTTCAAATTGCAAGAAAAAAGTCGTAGTTTTATATGGATTCCTAAAATCCTATGCGAATACCTACGTCTCAAAAAATATCATTCACCGATGGCATCAATCTTCGCTTCATCGCAGACACGTATAGCCATTGTGATCCATCGATCATTGATAACAATTAATGAGTACGATCCAACGAACCATCATCAGAAGCGCTTTGGTAAAAATAGAAATTCTAATAGGCGAGAGATTCGGGAAATGCGACATCGGGACCCTTTCAATAATCATGGGATTCCCTTTCTTTACTAAATTTATCCTCAGGTGCAATAGTTGATCTCTTGATCATATCAGTTGAGCCGCTTCTAATGAAGACACGTGCCTCCAGTATCTATAAGAGCCCTTATGTTATGCAATATTTATATTCAATTCATTTGGTGATACAAATACAATACTAAGTGTATCAAAGTGTATCAATTTGTACAGTTACGATGCTCTTCTGTGCACATTTATGATTGGTATGATATCGATAAAAAGGAAAAATATCATTTTTTTTTTTTTTTTTTTTTTTTTTTTTTTTTTTAACTTTCTATATAGAACGACGCAATCACTTTAAAAATAATTCAGGTACTCACGATCATCCGATTATATGAAGCATCTACTTTCCAGTACTCGTTAAAAAAAATTTTACGTAAATGATAAAATTGTCAAGAAAATGAAATCGGCTTGCCTTCTGTTAAGTGATATGAAACTAGCATTTCACAAGTACTGCTTATCCCTGTCGTACGTGGAATTTCTTTTCTTTCGCAGTTCTGTCACCTCTTTGAAACATTTCCTGATCTTCCTTCTTCTCGCGAAAGCCTTACAGAGAGAAAGAGAGAGAACAAAAAAGGTTATAAGCAGTGAAACGAGTTATTGCGTTTCTCATCCAGTTTTCACGCTTTGTTTCGTGGCTCCAGACGACGTCTTTATCCTCCTTTTTTTTGTCTACGATCACTGAACCGTGATTCTGCCTCCTCCGTCGTCGAAGCACTCCCACCTGCTTATTCCAACCCGAAATTTTCCTGACATCTATCCACTGGCATGACTTTCTTTCTGCCACGTCGACTTTCCCGATTTTCAATGTCTGCACCGTCGTGGTTGTCATCTTTGTTGATGGCACAAACTAAGCAAGCTCCTTCTTCTGCTTCTGGCTTTTTTGCGTGAATCTATGACGATCTTCTTCTTTATCTCCTTACTCATCTCAGCGGCGGCAAAAACGCGCGTACCTCCATCCACGAGGAAATGACAGCGTCGACGACAACGACGAGACAAGGAAGGTGTTGCTCTTACTGTATACGTACTACTCGTAAAATCCTCAATATTACTTTCCTCTTAGCATCTCTTTACGCTGCAAATCATAGTAGCAGGAATTTGCCGCCCTTGGCACTTGATACTGCATTGTTTGCAGGAATTTCTGCAAAATTATTTTCATATTGCAAAGTAATTTAATGTCCACTGTATGGGTGTCTTATACCAATATAAATGCACAGAAATTAAAAAAAAAAACAATTTCAATAACACCAACCAACAACACTCTACTGTGACAGATTTGAAGGGAATTGTTGCCTTGGAGCATAATCATTTGAAGGAGGACAACACTTGCAATGAATCTCACCCACTCACGTGTACCATTATTATTCTCGCTCAATTTTCAACAGCTCAATCCCCCGACGAGTAACCCATAAACCCACACATATACACACACTGTCGGGCTGCTGGTTGTTATTGCAGTGGAAGTGCAAACAAAGAAGTGGTTGCTACTGCTGTACCACTTGGGCCGGATGAATTTTAATAATCGCGCTTGTTCGGCTGAAACCCGCCAAGGTACACACACTGGCGTTCGAAAAAAGAGCCAAAAGAGCGTCTATACCAGCACATACCTTCTGTATCGCTGTTCAAAATTAAGCAGCTGCATAGCAAACTGCCGTGGCTGCTGAATAGACCGAAAGGAGGGAGTTCCTGGCTGCTCGTGCAGCCTCAAAAGCAGCGACTACGACGACCGCGACAACGACGAGCTGCTGCTTCTGTGCCATTGGCGCCCGTGGTACGTGACAAGGTTATACTAGAGCAAGTACTGGCAGATTATTAAATCGTCTCTCTGTACTGCAGCTCCCCATATAGTGGCGGTGTCAGTAGCTCTTGTCCACATTTTACCTTTGATTGATCCGTAGCAACCGGTAGCGCTCTACGAGAGGAGGGGTATAACCTAATGAGAATTACGGTCGTGGTGTGCCTTGGAGCCTCCAGGATACGAGAATTTGGACAAAGTGCCAGCAAGCTTTATGTATAGTGTACTCTGGCAAGCTGATCTATGTTCGTATGCGTGTGTGAGTCTCTTCTATTGAGCTACGTAACATTGAGTTCTCCCCCTGCCATGAGGGGCGTTTATAATTTATATGGCTGATTTTGGAAATTTTATAACCGAGGAACCGTACTCAGACTGAAACGGCTCCACACTGAAAGGAGAGTGTCTTTTGTCTTAAGAAATTTTGACTACCAAATCGATATGAAGTAGCTTTAGTATTGGATGTTCGATACTGGTACAGCTTTCGTTCGGTACGTCTGGAGCGGATGTCCCGAGTTTACTCCTCATCATGGCTCTCTCTGATTATTTCCCTAAATCAATGCTCCTATGGGTAGCATTACCCCGGTATTGTCTTAATCACGGCTAGATAAGATTGATTAAGTCAATTGGTGAACAACTAGATTGAATTTGAATCTTACAAGTTGCCAAAATAACTACCTACGTCCAATGTTGGCTCGAGTTTTCGCTTTCCTTCTCTCAACACATTTTTTATTACCATTAGAAGGGAAAAAATTGGTCAAGATAAAAAAAAGAAATTTTCGATAGATTTATCAGTAGAGTTTAGTGTTCTTATTACAATTACGTGCCCTGTACACTTGTACCCTGGTTATATTTATGCCGAAAATATTTGCAGCTAAGCTACCAAAGGAACAAAAAAGAAGAGAGTTCTTTCTACTTCATCAGTAATGGATTATTGGCTTAACTCAAGCGAAACTTACTAGATATTGAGGGGATATATGTTGTGATATGAGTATCAATTCGACTATTCAGTAGAGTAGATTTTTGATGTGAATAGTAAACTGAAACACAGAAAAAAGAAACAATCAAATAAAACGTTAAGCTCAAATGTGATGTAATGTTTATGAACATCACTTTAATGTAATTGATCAAATATGCAAGACTTTATCAACCAACCAGAATTTTGTCTTTACTTTCGCATTCTCCGGATATCTCCCAGCCCTTCCTTTATTTTAAATCCCATTATGTTTTTTGTACTTCTTGTCCATCACTCTACCACCTATTCACTTTTACTCCACAGCTTCCTTGGAGGTACACAAACACCTGACGCTAGACGAATCGCCTACGTCCAGAAAGAGAGAGCAAATAAATAAGAGCTCGCAATTTCTTCAATCTAACTAAAAGCCCGTGGCTGGATTCTCTGTATATCTCATCCCTTTCCTTCCACAATACTCTCGTCAGTCCGGAAGCAGAGATTTTAATCAAACGATACATTGAAAATTCGTATGGTCATTAATCAATTTTTTGATATACATCTACAGCCTACTTAGATAGAGTCACCGTGATAATTGATGCAGTACATCCGCAAATTTTCAAAGTACAGGTGGTGGCTAACTATGTGAAAATCATTTGGTTACCCTATCTCTTTCTTTCTCTCTTTGAAGAAAGGCATTGTTTTCATTTTATACCTGTGGATCCTGCCCTGGTGTGACTATGGACTTGCTGCCCTGATTCACTAAAATATTCAGTGAATAATATACATTGTGAGTAGATATCTCCATCAAAACAGGTTGATTTACATAACATTTGATATTTTCCCAAAGAATTCCAATCCATTCATTATGAAGATCCTTTCTCTTTGTTACACCTTGAACTTCATCTTACATATACTCACCACCTGCAGATCTATCTACTTGAAAATCCAAAGAGGCGTTAAAGGCACCCAGTCCAAAAATATATCTCATGATCATCTGAGCACATCCACCACTTACCCAAGCCATATAAATCATGCCAGTCGAAAATCCGAGGCTCACCATTACCGTGGAGCGGATAATCCATCGTTATCTCTACCTAGACAGCCTCCCCTCGCACTGTTGCTGTTACTGGTGTAGATACTGCCAAAGCTATATGACCGCAGGGGATGTAGGTCTTCGCCACGGTCGTAGGGTTAATTGAATATCCCCTTGCGCGCGTGAAACTTCGTACCCATCCCTACCCTTCGTTTTCACTCGCTGGTAGCTAATTGAGGTATACGAGATATCCTCGCGGAAATGACTGCTTACCCCACCACTCCCGTCTTAAACTCGATTCACGTGAGCGAACGTTTCGTATCTTTATTTCCCTTATCAGCTGCAGCTCATCAACGCCTTGGAAAGGTCGGCTCGATTCTACCTTCCTAGCCCGTGATTAATGATTTAACTCGAAAGTTCCTCCTAAATCTCGTTAACTGGGGTACGAACGTTTTTTTTCCTAATTATTTTGGAGAAAATGTAATTACTTTTTGGAAACACGACGAGACTTGCATTAAAAGTCGAGATGTGGAACACTGCTAATTGAATTTTACGGAGATATAAAATGTCTTACGAAGATGGTAACTCATCGAACGTAAGATAGCGGGAATTAATATTAAATACAAAAGAACTTTTCCCTGATGTAATTGTTTTGACTTACTTGCACTTGCTGTTGATTAAAATCCAATTTTCACACGAAAGTTATAGTGCAAATCAAACGAAGCTTTGATAACCCTTTGAATTTATATCATCAGTATAATATTTGGTCAAATTAAAATCTTAAACTGTAAATATCGATATTCATGTATAAAATACGAGGAAAATAATTAAATTATCGTATCCCACAATATTTTACACAGTAGTATCCTCACATTTCCCACAACAACGTTTGAGGCACGTGACATATTACATTGTTCGTCCAGCCGGTATCTACAATCGAATTACTATACGGTGGTCAGCCAGGCCCAGCAGCAATTAACCCACAGCTTGAAATTCAAGAAGTAGGTCTGCTATGTGGCACACTGGAATACGTGTGTGAGTGCACGCATACATAAACACGGGCACACAGACGCAAACTCTCGAATGCTGCTAATTATTGACATACAAGCCTCAGCAATGAATTGACCACTGTAGCTTCTCGACAATGGCCGTTTACGCTTCTGCTTCTACATAATAGACATTGGACAAGAGATGAATGCTATTTGACGATTGCTTACTGTGTTCTTGTTTGGTTTTCTCACATTTTTATGACCTTAATTCAGAAGATTGTTTCATGTGATTGTTTCCATGACACCTCATCAAAATCACCAATTCACCTATCAAGTAGCAATAGTAGAGGCTAAACAATGGTTATTGGAAAATTAAGATTTATCATGCTTATGCCATTCAAATTAGAAACAAAATAATGCAATGTTTAATTTCTCGAACAATTTTACGTTTTATACTAAAAATAATAATTGAGGTCGTAATATTTTTAATTTTGCAGCAAAAATGTCATACAGTGTGCTATTAAATTAAATCACGTTTAACAAGGGACAAATGAAAATTCAGTGTCACGAATATTTTTGTTTAATACAGCAGCAAGTGGTTAATAAAAAGCGTTTGAGAAAAAAATAAGATTATTTTATTCCAGCTACAGCCAGTAAATTAATACTACCCGTAAGCAGTACAGCAGCACAGCAACAGCGCAGCCCGGGTGTAAATTAATTTTCATGTTTGTACATCCCGCTCTTATTCTCCTCCCGCCTCTGCACAAATTACGTTTCGAGCTTAAATATTCGTAATAGAATATCGCTTTTATCTCTCAAAGTAGAGCCCCATTCGAACTCAAAGTGCAAACAGTGGCTACTGGTAATCTCTTGAAATCAGAGCCGTAAACGAAACAGAATAATATTAAAATTATCTTATTGGATAGCCTTTAGTTCGTTTACTTCCAAATGCTCGCGTTTTTTCTCGACTTTGGCTAGTAAAAAAGTTACCTTCTGAATCGTTTGAACTTAACAATTTGTATTGTTTTGTTTGTTTTTCATTTTTTTTTTTTTCTTTCTCAAATACAATTAAGAAATCATATTGTTCTACGTACCCCTTGACAAGTGCGATTTTACCTTTTGAAACGCTATACAATTAAGCAACAGCCACAAGAGAAGCAGTGTAACGAGTAAATTAGCTCATGATGAATGCTCAAAAGATTAAAGTCGGGGAAACAAAGAAAATTAATTCTTTATGTATCTACTGTAGGCCCTAGTTTGTTTTTTATACGGTCACAGGATAACTGTTGTACGTAGTGGTAACGAAACCGACATCACCTGAATTTTATTTCATCTGATTTTCTTTGTTCACCTGCATTTCTCTTAACATTAATTTCGACATTTTATTTTGTTCCGCAGAGCAAAAAAAATCTTTACTTGGATCATGATCATGATGAACTTGATCAAATAGTTCAAAGCCCTTCAATCTTTAAAGTTAAAAGTCTTGAAGAGTAAAGTTCTGCTAACCTAGAAATGTTTGGCAGTTGAGTATCAAGGGGGTTCACTGGCTAAGTTAATTAATATAAAGACGCTAATGATACTTTAAAACACAGATTATAATTATAATGTACTGGAAACTTTTGGGTAAAATTTCAAGTCACTGCATGGCTTCATAAGAGGAACATTGATGTTTATATTTTACAACTTTTAACATGGTGTCCGATAAAAATCAAACCCACTTTTATTTATAGCTTAAAGTGCGCTTCATCAATTTCAAAGCTGAAACACTTTTGTAAGAAACTATCATTTGTATTAAGCTGTTACTTTTAACTAAAAGAGTGTGGAAAAATCTTCTTTTTCTTTTTCTGTAGACCAAACCATCAAACTCGACTGATCTAATAATAAACCTCATCAGCACCTCGACACTAAGTAACTTAGAAGCGACTCGTGAAAGACACAGATAACGTTTAACTGCTGCCAACACCATTCAAGTTATCGCAAACGTATTAAACAGGTTATCAGTGCAAGGGTCTGTAACTCTGTTCGTTGACCTGAAATTCCAAACTCATCGAGATACCGTTTGGATAACTGGAACAGACACCTTGTTAAGGCAAACTTCTATGTGGACTGAACGATATCGATTTTGTACCCACTCCCATATATTTAACGTTTGCTTGGTATTCCAGTCTTTTGTCTTGGAAAAAATTCTGCACTTTTAATGTCTCATTGAATTTTAACGTACCCAGGATCATGGGATTCACTTGGATAATACACAATGACCAATCTACGTTTTTTTTTCACAAGAGGATTTAAGGTACTCGAAGAGAGGAAAGTGAAAAGCGCTGGAGTAGTAAAAGGGGTACTAGTCTTCCAACCTTCTTCGCTTCCGGTTTTTCTTCCGCAAGGGTGATTTTCTTTCTTTTTTATGTAGCCACGACATGCTCGAGATGAATAGCCATCCGCTACATCCTTATCAACCGAAGTCAGTCCTCTTTTATAACTAATTATCCAGCTCTGACCCTTTCAATCGTACCTACTACCTTGTTTTTTTCTCGTCAACTTTTCTCTTGATAGTAAACTAAACTCCTGACAGCCTTGGTCCAAAAAACTTTGAAAGGAAAACTAATTAAGCTGATCATCGTTACTTCAAGTCTTGCAAATGAAAGGTAAAATGGTTGTATGAAAAGCATCAACTATATATTTCATGTATTGATGAATTTTGTAACAAGTGAATTCCATGTATTAAATTACGTCAACTAGCATGAAAATAAAATTAAGTTGACAATCTTTAAACTGATAATGATTATTCAAGTATAAGATTGCGACAGAATAATAAAGTCCATTGAAATGATTATTGTAATTGAAAAACATATCAAGTTGCTAGTGTTCTTGACTAAAAAATTTTAGATGATGTTAAATTGGATCTTAGCGTCAAACAGAAACCTTCAATTAATTTTTTCGTAATGAAAATAATTACGTGCATAAGAGTGGTAGGTAATAGCGTGTGAAGAGACAAGAAAAAACAAAGAACTCAAAAGAGGAGAAAAAAATCTAGATAAATTTTACACGTGTACTCGTGTCACTGATTCTACCCATAGCCTCATTTTATTTGAAACGCGAGTACCCCACTACACTAATTACGCCTCATATGATTTGCCAAGAAAGTAATCCCGCGCTCCAATCTCCTGATAAGATAAGAGCAAAGATCTGATTCGGAAGCCTTCCGGAAGTTGGACAAACTTGCTTCTTGCTAAAGATTTTTTTGTTCTGTCATATAAATAAACTTGTAATATTTCCACCCTTTATGCTGATCTTTAACTTTTAGATTGTTTTCATTGGTACATTACGCTCGAGTTGATGAGCATTAGATTCTTTGGACAACTTTTATGAAATCCCGGCTGTCATTTCCTGTGCGTTTGATCTTGAAATTACCGCACATCATCCTCCCTCCTAGGTCAGCTTTTCTTGAAAGTAATTGTACAGTATTTACATCTCCCTTGCACGAAATAACAAATCTTAAAATATTTTCTTTAAAAAAATGAAAAGCTAGACGTGGAAAAGAAAAACTAATTTCCAAGAGATTTTAAACCAGAAAAGGTTATACCAAAGTGTTAAGTATAGGATTACTAGATTGCACGCTTGCGCTCTTATTATCCACTCTCATCTCCACTCGTTTCCTCCGCTTCTCATTGTTCATCGCTCTTCGTTTCCCACCTCCTCCTCCTCTTTCCTGGTATACGCGCACACTTCCGCCTTTTCCAAGTCTTCCTGGTTTCCTACCCACGCCTTGCAGTTTTCTACCACCCACGGGCTTTGTGCTCGGCTAGTTCATTAGCTATATAGGCCCTTTGATTCCCTACCCTCCTGCTAGCACCCACTGATTTCAAGCCTTATTTCACAATTAGGATCCAACAATAAGACGAAGGATTGCGTTATGGATGATGAGTGCTGTAAAAACTTGTCATAATCGGTGTTACTTTTTACGTTCTCATGTTCATTTTTTTCTTTGCCAGCCTGATGATTTATGAAAACTGATAAACAAAGTGAATTTATAAAAGAGTAGCGAAGCAATTTTCAAAGTATAATTGATGAATAGGTGTTAGTTAATTACTTGGTAAGAAAACCTTAGCCTACAATACATGGATGGCACTAGACGAAAAAGTACGTAGGAAATTTCAGTAAATCAAGATGTAACAATCACGAACTGACGAAAGGTACGCGATGTAAATGAAACTCATTTCTCCGATTTCCAATTTGCAAAACGCCAGGAGAACATTCATCCCTTCCGAGCTTCAAAGAAGCGGGCACTGGGAGGTGGAGTAATAGAAAGCGCCTCCTCCCTTTCCTCGTTTCTCTATCTCGCATGTATGTATATACGAGTTATTCTGAGAATATACTATTACAGCCGTCAACACTTTGCAACAGAGCTTAATTTAATTTGTTGGACGTGCCTGGTTCTCACCTTTATCAGATTATCTGCATAAAATACTTAAGGTCAACCACTACGTGCACGGTAGAGCCGGAGTCCGAATTTAACACCCCTCTCCACCAAAGTCCACCGACATGACAACAATCACCAGGCAGACTCAAACTTTTTTTAACTCTCATTGAGAGTCGCACGTAAGGAGCAAAGTTGTCCCCTTTCATTGGTTATTTTTTTCACTTGTCCTAGTTGCACACGAATCAGCTCGAGACAGATTGTAATATCGATGGCGTTCACCATGATCCCTATCCCTGTTTTTCCGTGAAAACTCCATCGGTTTTACTGAAGAACCAAAAAAGAGAGAGAGAGAGAGGAAAGCGCCCGAATGCCGAAAAGGAAGACAGAGATAAAGCACACTTGCTTCGACGCGAAAACCGCGGCCAATTTCATAATTACCGTCCACGAGGAGGAGAAAGGGACTCGGAGAGACACAGAGAAACATAGGGTGACCGACTAAGCAGCAGCGGTCCCGTGTAATCAGGATGCCGTCGTTTAGCAGAGTGACAACGTAGCGGAGCGGGCATACCCACACCCACGCTAACTCCATTGCCGCTGTCCGCGTGTCCAGTCCCTCAATTTCCACCGCCTCCACGTATATAATACCACGCTTCTACGTATCTACTGCAAAATTACAGAAGTGGACGGATGCCTCTCTCTCTCGCTTCTCATTAATTTAATCCTGTGCACAACTGTGTATGCGTATAAATATGTGTATATCAAGTGCGCGTCAAAAGCGAGCGCACGCCTAATTATAGCGTGTTTCGTGTGACCCGCTGCTGCTGCGGGGATAACACGCGCCGTCAGTGAATATTAAACGCTGACAAGTGGTATGTCTCCTTTGTGCCATGCCTTGCAATTTCAAATGCTACTTTACGTTTGTTGAGTTTGAGGAAGCTATACGTACCAAATAATTGGCAGAGGTTTTTTCGTTGCGACCTGTATACAGAGCGTTATTTTTCATCGATCCATAGGAATCACCTACAGTAGAAAAATGCGTGTCAATCTCCACTGCAAAATTTGATTACACTGATTAAATTGTTGAAAGCGTAGCTGTGCAGCTGGAAAACTTGCGCGAAGCGTTTCACCTACCATTCGTCAGGCACCTTCACGAGCAAACGATGTTGAAATTCAATAATCCTCGGCTCTTTGTCTACCTCCCACGCGCAGCCCCGAAAACTCGGGCGCGCGCATTCCGTCACCATTTATGCGACATCGTAGATTACGGCCAAGCGTATTTCACGCGCGAGACGTGCGTTTTTCAAGAACACCAGAGGGAAAACGAACGCCAGCTGCCGCTGGTCGCGAGCACGAAAACAGATAGCGTATTTCACGGCCCGGCTAATCATACAAAAAGCTCCGTTTATTTCCACCCTCTCTCCATCCACGCGCGAATTCGGGGAAAAAGTTGGGAAAGCAAGAATTAACGTAAGAACGCGCCAAGTGTGGAGGTAAAAATTGCGGGAGACACGCGCTCGCTCCCCATTTCATCGCCCTTCCTTTCACTGCGAGTATCAAGTAGGGGCGTCCTTGTGTCTCGAGGGATACGCTGGTATGGGATAAGGAGGGGGATGATTATTTTCCAAAGTCGCGTTCGCACTTTTTTGGGGAGGAGGTACTGGCAACTATAGGTGCGCAAAAAAGTGCTCCACTTTAAAAGACTACACTACTAACAAAGGAATGACAAAGTACGGCTACTGCAGTTTAATATAGATTTAGAACAAATTCGACGTAGACTTTGATAAGCAATGATGAATGAGTGAAAGGACATTTTATTTAAGGCTCAGGACTCAGGGTCCTTTATAGCCTGAATATGGTATGTGTATACAGCCCATAAATCGAGCCAACTGGATGTGCAAGCAGGCAAAAAACGTATGATAAAACACAGGTGGCTTATTTAGGTATTGAGCAGATCAGCAAATTAATATAATGTAAAAAAGAAGAATAGTGTTGAAGATAATATTCATGAAAAAAAAGCAATGATGAAAGAAATGAAACCATATTTTTTTGCACCTAAAACTCACTTTCTTAAAAGAACGTGTAACACATCACCGTATTTTAACTTATCAAAATACTACGGTGTGTTTTCGATGGAGCTAACCCGGAAAATGTAACTTGCCTGGCAGGGTAATAAATACACTTCATCACGCGTCATTAGACCGATTGAAATTGACGCCGTAATCAGCTTAATAAAAGGGCCTGCATCCACAGCCAAACAATCCCGTGGTCTGACTCTGAAAACTTCGTTAACGACTGTTCTCCTCAATTTATGTATTTATGCATGTATACGGTATAGGAAACGGCGGCGGTCCGAGCCAGTCAAATCATCGTAGATCAATAAAAATCGCGATCAATTAGTCTCGCGAGAGCTGCTGGAAAGCCAACTCCAGCCCGTCAATTTCTATTACAATCAATCATCTCCTGCACGTTTCCTCCGTCCGTCCCACGCGTCGCGTCGTCTATTGCTACTGTGCTGCTGACGACGTGGCGCCGACAGTCTTCAGACTCTATAGGTGGTACTTTCATTATTCTTTCCTTACTTTGGAGTCTCTCTCTCTCTTTCTCTCTCTAGCTATTTTTCAGTCCAACTTTCTCTCTCTGGTAATTTCCAACTTGAGCTTTATCACCCACGCATGTTCTCGGCTCGATTTATCTTCGACTAAAAACAAGATGACACTCTGTGATTTGCTTTCATACATTAAATTGAATTTTATTCGAAAACCGATAGTGTCAACTTATGGATTGTCAATTTTTTTCCTGTCCTTTACTGTATCCTCACAATCCTTTAGCAAAAATCCAAATCAGCAACTATCTACATCGCTCACTGCAAATTAGCTCTACTGATAAAGTCGTGCATTTGAAAATTCATTGATGGAGAGGGTAAAAAATAATAGTAGAGCTTGGGGTATTCCTAACTTCCACGATTGGGATCTGCTCGTTATTTTAAACCAATATAATTTTGAAAATTAAGGGGTCTTATCTAACTAGGTTATTTTGCACTGAAGTTATGTCAATCGCGATTAATTGAAAAACTTTTGATGACACACGAGCTCGGACGACATTGCGAAATCGGTAAGTGCAAAGGCTCGCGTAAAATGAGCTTTTGAGTAGAAGGATGACGCTCTAAAGCTGGTGACGAAAAGAGGCCGCAGAAAAGGTGTGTCTCCCTCAAAAGACCACTCCCGTGCGGAATGAAAAGGAGAAAAATCGTTTAAAAGTATAGAAGAAAAGATGTTTTTGACGAGTTTACAAGCTCGGGAGGAAAGATACCTTGAGGAAACAGCCGATCGCCACAGGAAACGATCGGCTGGTCGTGGTAATCGGATCGCGTTGGAGTCTCGAGCGGATATCGACTCTCAAAGTCCAATATCCGGGTTCCTATAGCCCATGCGGATCTTTGGAAATAGATAAAGAAGAAAAAAAAGCGTCAGAACCGAAGGAGGTGGTGGTAGTGGGGCAGTCGATACTAATTGCTGAAATCTCAGGGTTGTAAACTGCTTTATTTCGGTGCAGTCTTTTAAAGGGAGGAGAAGGAGCTTTCGCTTTCTTTCGAAGAGTTATGTGCTGTCTCAAGCAGATATAGAAGTAAAAAAGCAGTGCCTTGAAAAAGAAGATCGGATGAAAGAGGAGGAAGCGATAAAATCGAATTTGTCGGTAGTAAAAGAGAAAGGGGCTTGATATTCTGCGAGTGGCAGGTCGACTTGTAGGTTCACGCTGCCAATGCTCCTTGACACGGGGAGTATTTTTTTATTACTGTTATTATTATTATTATTATTATTATTTTAACGTTATTGCAGCAGTATCATTTTTCGTGGAGTTTACGTGTTGCAGCTTCTCTTTTACTTCTTGATTCAGCACGTATCTTACGTTCTTCATGTATCAGGTTTTTTGGAAAACTCAGTAATGTTGGAAAAAGTCGTGGAATTCTATGACACGGCAACTCTATTAATTGTGGACCATGTATTTGCCACCTGATAACTATTTGTGCCTCTATAAATATACTTTCATACCAAGGTAAGACATGAAAATGTCTTGTAAGATTACACCGTTCATCTAACTGCTACACCATTACAAGGAAATTTAATCTTCGTCAAGCTTGAAATGCTGTATGATTAATTTTCATGGCACCCGATGCTCGACTTGTAAACCGCTCATCTCGCATCCTCATTGCTTGGATGTACTTTCAAAATCGACAAACTTTGTGGTCCTTTGACCGTACATGTTGCGTATGTCAAGTACAAAATAAAGCGTATAAAATATATATCGTTGAGCTTGCAAAAAAAGGAGAAAATATATCTTTGCTTTTTTTACCAAGAGTTGCGGAAGTGCATAGCGCAAGAGTCATTAAGCCCTGACGTATGATATCTTTCGGCGTCTTCGGCAGTCTTACATGCGCGCAGCAAAGTCAAAAATTAAACACGATACCCGACTTGCTCGCGGCACGGGGCAAAGCCGCGGATAAACGGGATCGCAAACGCGGGTGCCACTTTATCGCAACGGACGCACGCGCGGTATCTGCGGCGCAAAATTTACGAGCACTTTTCTTCTATCAATATCTCTTCTTCTTCCTCTTCTTCTGCTTTTTCGTGTCGTCGTTCTCAGATTGGACGCATACCGCCACAGTGATAGGATAGCCGTTACTGGAGGGCAACCGGGGGGACTTGACAAAAATGGGACGTGTTTATCGTTAAAGTGGCTATTGGACTCGGTTGGAGGTTGGTTTTCTCTCCCTTTTCCTTATCAAAGCCAGGAAAGTTTCATGCTCGAGCCGAGAGTTTTATCGATAAATTTAATTTATACGTGTTCGCATGTGCACACAGGTGCCTTTGCAAATAAACGAACCACGTGTGAAGATAATAATTAATCAAACACTAACTTCCATTGCACATCCATCTTCTCTCGTCAATGCAAATAGAGAACTTTAATTTGTACCTATACAAAATGATCAAACCACTCGTCTTCCTTACCCTCAAGGCATTAGTTTGCACAAAGGAGTAGCCCTAAGTATAGAAACTATCGACCCTTCGACTACAACACCTTCCTTCTTTTCTTCTGTGATACCATTATTCTGCCAATATCATAATCAAACGACCCAACCTATAGAAGCCCTGTAACCCTCGGTGCGACATTTCAGTAAGTAGAAGCAGAGAGCCAAGCCAAAAATCTCGTGAGGTGGGCACGCAAGCGCTTCCTGAATCCCATTTTCGCGTTTCATACTTTTCCCAAGGGCCTTCCAGTGCGGTGTCTCGGTCACTAATTGATAGTCGCATGGGGGAGGACCACTACTATGATGATCAATTCCTTAGAATCAAAGAGGTAGGTTGCTATGTCTTCGGGATAAAGCTGGGACTGACGATCGCGTTACGTCGTACTGTAAAACAATCGCCAACTGCGGGCCACGAGAAGGTCATTTTGTAGGATAACTTAGAGCGTGTTAAAACAACGCTTATCAATGGAAAAAAATACACCCCCACAATGTGTATAATATTACACACATAAAAGCGTGAGTTGAGTGGGTTGAAATTACACACTTTGATTTGCAGTGATAGAGATTAATAATTAATCTCTCGATGTATGGGTCGATCATTGAAAGCCTGCGGGCAAAAAAAATAACAGAAGACAATTCCGGGAACAGTATCAGTTGACGTCGTTGCGAAGCACGAGACCTAATTATCACGTGCAAGCAGCACGTATTAAGTATAAAACGCTCTTCCGACAACGACAATAATGATGGTAACGCTGATGATACGCATTTGTGCCTGCGAACGTGTTCGTCCACGGCGTTTATACGGTCGAGATTATCCTTAACATCATTAGCAGCTCCACCTAATGACTTTTATCTCTCCTCCTCGCGTCGCTTCTGCTCGTCTGCTCCTTCGTGCACTTCTTACTTGGCTTTATTTATGAGATTTCATGCACCGTTTTTCCTCCTCCTTCTCTTTCAGTAAAGATACGGTCTCCCGAAGAGTTGGCCCAAGACGCTCACTCGATTTACTCATTTTTTTTGCTCGTGAGAGCGTGAAACAATAAATCTATCACAAAGCGCACGGAGATTTTACAGGAAAAAGTGCCAATTACCATTTCTACGTCCACGAGTATCTTTTTTTTTTTTTTTTTTTTTTTTTTTTTTTTTTTTTTTTTTTTTATCGACATGGGTGCAATTCAATAATGCATCTGGAGATTTTGTCCGATAATTTTTTGTATAGTAACTTGCTAGAATAACTTTTTTTTACATTTTTCAAATGATTTTACTACCACCTGATTTTCTTAAATTTAATCTTCCACACTTTTAAGTGTATGGTATGACTTAGTTATAATAAAGAGAGAATTCAATTGATTTTCTAAGGCTACACAGAGTCTTAAGAAAGAAAGCTTTCGTTATGAATTAAAGTACTACGCAAGAAAACCTTGCAAGACTGAAAAAATAGACCTAGAAATCGACTTTTATTCTTACAAGAGCTGTCCAGTAGTCAGGACATATTACCTCACGACAACTGTATTATTCTTTGTGCTCTCCTATCTTGTACAACGGGAAATACTGATAATCGTTATTATTTTACAAAATCAAAAAAGATCAAGTGAGTAATGCTTGTCACATATTTGGCACGGCTAGAATCGGATGATGAATCTAAAGTATGTGCAGGTGGTGACGAAAAGTTGTTTCAAAATATTTTTGTATGCCAACGATCCCCGCAACGTGTTACTGGCAATTTTGTAATTTCATACAATAACAATAAAGGTGAAATTATTTGAAAGCTAAATGCACAGGGTGGAAAAATTAACTTGTCAAAATTCAAACAGGAAAAAAAGAAGTATTACGCTACTAATGGTCCCACCGGCAGCTCGACATCCGTCCAAAGCCAACGGCTACAGCCGTAAATCCAGGGGACTGGAAAAAGACACATTCTCGCGTGACAAGTTCGAAATTTGTTTCTCCGTTCTTTCGCGTCAAATTTCCATTTCTCTCTTTTACCCTCCTCGGCCAGACGTGTGCATACCATTTTTTGGGCGCGCATCAATCAGTCGTCCAATTGTTTCTGTATAAGCGTCAGGAGCACGTGGTCCTGGCACCGCATCGAAAAAGCGCTCACTCGTGTGATTTATATTCAAAAGCTCGTCACTTACTGAAGTAAAAAAGTGAAAGAGTGACTGAAAAAGTTCTGATTTTGCTGCTGATGAAAAATTAAAAAAAAAAAAAAGAAAAGAAACGACAAAACGCCGAAAAGTTCGATGGGTCGCATAAGCGGTGTCGAAAGCTGGACGACACTACTTTAATCTTGCTGCTGCTCAAATTGAATTATAAAAGTTAACAGAACCGTTCTATCTGGCCATCTGCCGTCACTGACACTGCGAGCAGCAACCAAGTGTTGTTTGAATCGTAGCGAGAAGAGAGGGGGTCCGTGGAAGGAAAGAAAACTCGAGGTCCTCCTGATTTGAATATATCCGAAAACAGTAGTTTCAAGGGCTAACTTCTGCTCGCTCGCTCCCAGCATTAATTAAAACTCCAGCCTGTACCAACCCCTCACCCTTTCGTCCACCCTTACTCCTCGACCCTCCCTATGTATATCTCTTCGGAATCACGTCACAGCAGACACGCGGGGGTGTATGACTGATCGATTGTACAACCAAATCAAGCGAGATCGCGATATGGCAACGTAGATGCATATCAGGAGAAAAAGATGGTTGTGCAGTTCAATTACGTTGACGTGTCGTGCAAATGGTTTCGTTGAGTGAAGTTGCACGTTTTCCACTGAATAGCCTTGCATATATTTGATGGTGCATGAGCTGTGCCTTTAATTAGTACCAGGACCCGCGTATTGTTTGAACTCTTTGAAAGTATTAGCTTGAAAATAAATAGCCTGAACATTTTTATTAAATAATTCCAAATTTTCCATTGTGTTTTTTCTTAAATCAAGTACGATTGTTTGACACATATATTTTGCCATACACCAAAAACAAGCGTCAAAAGTTCATTTTTATTTTGTATGATATACAGCTAATATAAGCGATCTACCCATACAGAAATTTAACATAGTCTCTATTAGATAATTATGTAGCTATATACAAAATTTTGTAAGGGTTATTATTATTATTATTCCTATTTGGTATTTAATTACTTGTAAGCACGTAAGGTTTTGAGTGAAAACAATTTAAACAATTGCTATTAGTAATAAATTAAAAACTGGAATAGTGGGAGATTGATCTAATGTCTGCGTTTGGTGGGACTTTACCGTAATTTTGTTATGTGCACCGCAGCAGTATTCATATTCCTATTGGCATTGGAAGTACTGCTTTTTGATGCAGTAAAAGTTTATTGAATAAGTACTCTTCTGGTCAAACCCATTAAGTATCTATTCTATCCATTGCTGTCAAAAAAATAGCAGAAACTGCTCATTCCTATATTGTACAAGTAAAAGTGCCAACAAAGCCAAATAATTTCTTATAAATAAAAGAATAAGATTAAATTGAATTTATTGTTACTCTAAGAGCATGTATCCCTTGATACCTCAGCTAGCTACACAAAACACGATACTTAAGATCGTAATATATTTTTAAAGAAGGCTTTTTAGGGACTGCAAATTTTTTTTTGCTATTTACAAATAAACAAAATAAAAATAGTGATAGTAATATCAATAATAATAATAATAATATTAAAAACAAAAATAAATAATACAGCAAAAAAAGAGAAAAAAAGAGAGATGGAGGCATGACAAACAGTACTTACCATTGTGAGCAACAGGTTGCTACCTTCCAGAAGCTCTTTTGTGCTGCTCGACCAGACATTCTAGATAAGCTTTTTTTTCATCGCTTTTTTCGAGTATTTGGTCCAGAAAAACACCGAAGCAGTTCTGTGCGATTGCATATTTCTTTTGGAAAATCTGTGAAAATAAATTTTTAATTTCTTAAAATCCGTGGAAATTATCAGTGCTTCGTGGTAAAAATATACGACCAATATTATTGACCTCACTAGATTTACAGTCGGGACAACAAACTCAATTTTTTTCGTTTCATTTAAAATTTGTTGTGCAAAAATACAAACATATATTTAAAAAATAAATACACAAAACTACTACATCGCACTACGACTGGACGCATGGAGAATCATACATAAATAAAAAGGCATAAAGATAAAAAAGACAATTGCAGATAAAGACTCAATGACAATATGACCCAAATATAGGGGTCTATACATTGATACAGACATGGAATGCAGAGAGATTTAAATAAAAATATTAATAGTAGATACATGATGAATAAGATTTAAATTGTGGGATAATAATACATTGTCATCACAATCGCAAACTGATTTTTTTTTTTTTTTTCAAATTCCTATTTTATTGTACTTGACAATAGATTTTTGTCACCCATCCCGCTATCATCTTAATACTTGATTTATCGTTTAAGGGTCAGGTGGAGTAACAAGGAACTCCTCTATGTTTTTAGCGACACTTTGTCTGCTATTTACAGAATTTTCCAAACTAGTTACTACCATGAATAAACGCACACCCATTTTCACGGAATCGTACGTTACATCAGGGATTCTTCACCCTCTTCGTACTCTATTTTAACATGCCATGCGTATAAGTCAGGTAAAAAGCTTTTACAGCTAATTCATTATGTACTAATACAATGCGACGTAAAACCAGGAGAGTCTACCCATGTCAGAGCATATATATTTTCTCGCAGCTCGTGCTCAATCTGTCTTCTTTTTATACACTCGATGAAATTGTCTCTTCAAAGACATTTCATAAATGTACGAGCGAAATAGGCAAGAACAAAAAATATTATTGGCTTGGACGTGAAGACCTGAAATCACATGGCAAGCTATACTTCGAGGTAGCAATCCAAGCTTAATTAACAAATTTCAAAAAACAGCCGATGCTTCGTTATTTTGATTGGCCAGCCAACGAGCCGTCAGCGAAAAAGCTCACTCCGCAAACCCACTGACTTTTTATTGAGTTGCGCATGTGCGCGTACATGTGTGCAATTTCGATTCAATTACCCCTCCACTAATTCCACAGTGTATCATTACAATATCCCAGTGAAATTCCTCGCGCGAAAAAACACGAATGCACCACATCGTCGACAAAGCACGGCACACGAGCACACGCTAAACAACAGTGGATTCCTCGTGTGTTTTTTTTTCACTAATCATCGCGTCTCTCTCACAACTTGCCGTCTTGTGTCCATTCCCCCCTTACATTTTATACGCAAGCAACAACGATACCATAGGAGAGGCTCGTCTCGATCACCCGTCGTAAAATTCTATTGTGCTCTCGTTGCTCTGTTCATAGTTTCTCGATCGCCTACATTCCTATCAAGAGATCGACGAGGCTCCAGTTCTTGCTGTTAACCGATCCTTTTTAACGTAAAAAGTTTGTAGTGGATACCCAAGTACCATCCACATGCTCTCATCCCGATCTTCAAACAGGTACTGGCCTTGTTCTAGGTTTATTCTGTGCTCGTATTAAAAATCTACGAGTGGCAGCAGTGGAAAAAATTAACCCGTATAAACACGCTTCGACGTTTATCTACAAAGTAGACTATCTGGGATGCATGGGGAGGCCACTCTCCTTCGTCCTACCTTGCTTAACCCACTCGGAGAGACAGCTGCAGTATCAGCTTCACTACCGTCCTTAGGTATGCACCTTTCCCCCTCAGCGAGAACTAGGCACATGCCACTTCTGTGTAACTTCGAGGTTGCCTCATTGAATTACCTTAGATAGTGAATGAATGAGCGAGTGGGAAAAGCTCTGCCGACGTGCAAGCTCAGGCGTAGATGGATCAAGATTTGGATGCAGTTAAGTGGAATTGGTGCTGATTTATATTTGATTAGGCGTTGGCTCGATTTATATGTTAGGGTCGATGGGATTAAATTGTAAAAGTTTATGAAAAGGTTGTAGTTTTGATCAACTGACTTTGTTTTTTGTTCTCGAAATCACTTTTTGACAAGTGTGTAATGGATAAAATCAAAAAGCCATACCTGCTCTTCCAACTCAATTAAATCTTTGAAGTATAGTGTCCCTGTCCGTCACGTTTGTTTATCATTAATTATGTTACTCTTTGTCGAAGCTGATTAAAGCTCCGTCTCAGAAAGTCATGCGTAGTATAATACATATCTGCAGTTACTGCTTTTTGACGGTGGTAATTACAAAGGACAGTTAAAAAAGATTCGTGAGCTCTTATTAGCGTAGTTGCAAGATCTTATTATTAACGTACGATATGTTTGACGTATGTAATTAACTAATTAATTCTATTTACTTTTCTGTTTCAGGTAAGAGTCATATACAAGTTTTAGCTATGACATTGACCATTAATTAGATCGTGAGTAAACAACGTGAATTATTTCCTTACTTTACTAGTTGACACTATATGTTCTTAAAATTTCACCAAAAAATCCATCCTTTTTTATACATTTATTGACCAAATCAACTACACGTCATCTCAAGAGGTATATCTCACTGATAAAAATTACTCGGACGGCTGCAACAGACGAGACGAAATCGACTCGAAGGAGCAACAGAGAGAAAGAGAGAGAACTGGTGGAAAGGATTAGTCAACGTGAAAGTGTTAGGAACCACCACAGGGCATCGCTCACCTATCGTGGGAAATGACCTCAAATCGACTCTCCGCCACTATTGGAAAAGTTTTAGTTACCAGCCGCATTCATCTTCGCAGAGGCCCTTATTTCTTGTACCTGTCTCTACATTTCTCACGCTTGGTCTAACCACTTTTTATTTTCGGGTGATGAGCTATGGGTGTTATCATGGGGTGTGTGTAAAATATGACATCTATAGTCGTACGTTGCTTTCCTCCCATAACGACCTAATCGGTGCTACATGTTATCGCGCAGCTGTACAGCATATTGAGTTATTGACAGTATCAATTGTGGGAAGTAAAATAATTTGGAATCAATTTTTTTTTTTTTTTTTTTTTCAGTCTAGAAGCATTTGATCCATGAGTCACCGTCATTAGGTTACAGCTGCCCTCGTGCAAATATCAGTTTGCTAACTGAAATTTTTGTTCGAACAACAAATTATTTAATAACTATGAGCCACATTTTGAAGACAGTCCATATTTGGCGTGCACCCGTACAACCACTCTCTATTTCCTGTTTGTAAGCACCAAGAGGAGTACATCAGTCAACAAATATTGGGAATTTTCAGTTCTCGGTGCGTTACACCCTAAAGTTTCCATATATTCCTGCGATTATCCCCAGCTCCAGTGGGTCGATGGCCATTTCTCCTTCGACATTATTCGTCATCAAAAATTAATCCTACTATCAGTACGTGTACACGTACAGGCTTGCACGCAAGGTCGTACATCAGGATTCACTCGAAATCCCATTTGCCTTGTGGGACCATATACGGGAAGGCCTACGGGCTACCACCTCTTCCTCTCAGTCCATTTTGCTCGATCAGCGGGTGCATATATTGTCTCCCGTATTTGCCCTCCTGTTTGCCCGATAACGCCGACGAAGAAGGGCTGGACAATCAGTCTGCTGCACTGCACACGCGTGTTTGATAAAGGGAAACGCACATTCACTACGCAGTGACGCTCGTCTATATGCGGAGGTCCCACAGCTCGGGACTATAACGTCTTCCAGTGTCTTTAGCTCGTTTTCCCCAGGAAATCGCTAGGGTTCGGTCCATCGGAAGAGTAACCAGTGAAAATTCAAGAACAATCCAATGATATAAATTTTGAAGGTCTGTTCACTCTAAGTCTGTGATGTACAATGAAATCAACATCCTTCAAGAGATGATATTAGAATTGACTAGTGGAATCAATTGTTCGTTAATTTTTTGTCCTTTATTGTGAAATTTTTTCTTAGTAAAAACTTACAACTCCTATCAAAATCCACGTTAAATAATGGGATTTATAATTTAAAAGAGTAATATTGTCACGATGAATGTATTAAATACGACTGGTGCATCCAATATCCAACAAACAACGGCAAATGAAGCGAAAGTGCTTTTCACGCGAAGCACTTTTCATAATAGCCTTTTGTCACCACCAACCTGCCCCAGAGGGCGGAAACCTGTTAATTAAAACGCGTGAATTTAAGCCACAAGCGCCACTTCCATAGTGGGCGGAAAAAGCTAGCAAGCTCTTCTTTTTAAACCTCTGTTGTATTTCTCCCGCTAGCACACCTTGTATGGAAAAACGCGCGTATTCCAAACGCAATTTGCTCTTTCTCTTCGATAAATAAATTACGATGACTGACGCTGGGAGCCAAGCGTCGAGTTCTCCTTCCTCGGTCCCGCTAAAACTAATCAAACAAACCAAAGACCAGCGGATTTCTGGATCTCTAGTTTCCACGACCCGTAACTCCTCGTTCTCCTTACCCTCTAATTGTAGATAACAGGTAGTGTATCTTTTCACACCTTGCAATCCCTCGTATTCGCTTATATACTCCTGATTGTCGTATTTTCTTTCGTTCTCAGAGTGCTCTAAAGAAAGAGAGGGAAGCAGGAGGTATGGTAATAATAGAAGAGAAGAGAAATACCAGCCCGATTTGGAGCTCCAACTTCAAGACTCTTGAAGGAGCGTGTCTGAGATTACGTCTCTCTTCTCCCATACAGCCGCTTCTCTTGTTTTCGTCGTGCTTCTTTTTTTCTGCTTTTGTTTTCTCCTTCGTCGTAATACTGGCACTGGTACCACGCATTTTTTCATCTGACAGACGATGATTTTTTTTTTTCATACAATTGTATCAGCAGTGCAGAGGGAAAGCACACTGTATCGTATCAAAGGGATGACAAAGTTTTTACCTTATTGTCGTCGGGTTCTTTTGATGTAAAATCTAATATACCAGAGCACGATACATATCTTATAAAATTACTAATGAAAAATGTTACCATCTTATTCTCCAACAAAATCTGTACAGTCATTTGTACATGCAAAACAATCACAAGATGAGCTTTCCATAAGAGTGTGTACAGTTTTTGTGGTATTGACAATTATTATTTTAATGCTTCTAATTTAATGAGTGCATTTAAAATACGTAATCTCTAACACGAATTCTAACACATTTTTGAGTAGTCCACCACCAACTTTTTGTAATTAAATGCCTCAGCGTTAGAAAAGTTAAGAAAAATTAAGCACTATTCATTGGGTGAACCTCTTATTGCAATATGTCAATCTGTATTAAAGATAGATAGTTGTAATCATACACCTTTTCGGTAATAAATTGAAGCGTAAGATGACACAGGAACACACAGTATGTATCTATTTTTATCAAAAATAAACTCGACTTAGGGTTACAGCGTGGATATCGTATGATATATGGTCGCCAAAACAAAGATCTCGTTTTTCTACACATACACATTCTGAGCCGCCATAAAGTTTACTTTCATGACGATAAAGACCTTTGTGATCTTGCTGTTGAATCTCTTTTTATGAATGGTTTCTTTTAAGATTTTGGGCTTTTGAATTAATCTTATGTATAATGTCAGAAATATTTATTGTTAAAGTAAATTACCATATTTAACAGTAAACTTAGTTACATAATGTCTTCAAAAGTAAAATAAATATACTAGTGATACAAGAATCCTCCAAAAACCTCCAACGCCCCATAAAATTTCTCTTTCACAGCTCGACACGTCATTTGGTCATCCTCCTAGGGTGTCTTATTTGCGATCCTTATCTTTCCAGAGCCGTCAAATATACTGATATATTAAATCAACAATACCGATGGTTTCACATCCCCCTACTTTTTATGACGCCATATCCAAATGAACACTGAGAAAAAAAAGTAACGTGTAAAAAGGGTGATTGGAGTTGGGGACACAGAAACTGAAAGTTCCATTGTATAGACCATAGGTTTGAATTTTTCTTTCTTTGCCATATCCGAGCTTAAGGTCACGAGAGTATTTATGAGCCTGTACACATACAAACAAACGTGTCCACGAGTGGTGAGAGAGGAATTTTATATTATGCCTTTCTTATGCTGTAGGCGAAGCGTGTGGGAGAAATGTGATAGTCCTTTGACGTAATCGATTTTCTCCCTCACTATGCCGAACAATGGGAATATGGTGGTATGACCTTTGTACGGTGCTTGGATTGGCAGCTATCGCTTGGATTAATAATGAGGGGCAACGTGGTGTGTGAATGACATCCTCTTTATCACGCGCAGTTAGATTGATTTTTTTTTTCTATCAGGTTGACCATCGATGTTCTGTGTGATGATCGAGTTGGCGTTTGTCATTGTTTATTTTTCTGTTGTTTTTTCGGTTATTATTATTATTGCTTTGATAGTGATTTCTTTAACTTTGAAGGCCGCAATTAGACTAATACCATTGAGTACTTTTTCTCTTGGAGAGAAATTTCAATCTCTGCAATCAGTGCAAAAAATGTCACGAGTAATCGATTTACTACTCTGTCATTGTGTTTGCAGAGAGGATTTACTTTTTAGAACATCCCACTAAATCTAGAAACGATCGTCTTAACTTACGGAAGCAGTAAGTTGCACAGTCGTGGAAGTTTATCACAAAAAAAAAAAAAAAAAAGTAGAGAAAGTAGAGAAAAAGAAAAAACTCAAACTGACCTTTTCTCATATTAATAGTAGTTAGAACACTTACACAGATCAATGCATGCACTATTATAATAGGCTAATTAAATTGTTTTCAAGGGCGTTCTTTAAGTGATTATAGCGTACAAAAAAAATTGTGCCACAGGAGAATAGGTCAACATTACGTCAGCCAGAAATCCAACACAGAATCCGTAACCAACTTAGATTCCTAAATCAATGGTCTTTGATGAATGTGCTCTGATGTATGAAACAAAAAGTGTCCAACTCATACCGATTCATACTGTAGTTGATTTTAGACCCCATGTTAAGAGGCAACTACTTGTAAAAGTATCAACAGAAATACTTTGAATTTTAAGGCATTGAGAACGACAACCTATACAATGAGGCCTTGCAGCATTACTCTCTGTTTCGTCATTATTTAACTTCTCATTTTATCTCTCATTTGGCTTCTCGAGAGTATGTGGGTGCGTATGTGTAAGACTCCATAGCCTCTGACTTTATTCACTATTGATGTCTGTGGTATCTATCGCACATTAATTAACGGAAGTGTAATATTGATTAACTGAAAGGAGCACTACCCCCTATTAGCAACCCCTTGTTCAGAAGCCGATATCACACCTATAGACCAATAATGGGAGTGCTCAAGGGTGGATGGTAATGGTTATGTCTCGAAAAAGTAACGCTAACATGGATGAAAAAGCATTGTCCTATAATAGTAAAAAAAAGTATGTTGCGTAATTAATGACACAGAGAAGTAAGTTGCTAGTGATTATCCGCTAATTATTTAATGTTCTTAAAAAAAATTTTTGTCTTGTGACAGAGTCCAATTTAAATCGTTTGATTGAAATTACTTGTAGTACTATCATACTATAGGTTATGATAAATTATCCCTATAAAAAACTGATGACTACTACGATGAAAAACGATACACCATAAAATATTTCAGTATAAGCGATGAAATGACAAAAAGTAATCTACGAAATAAAAAGAAAAACGATGCCTAGAGTGGTGATGCTGCTACTATGCAGCTTTCAAGACCCAATAAAATACGTCTTATCTGCGATCGCAAACAGCTAATTAACTCTCGTTTTACCAGAAGCACTGCATTATACAGTAGCTTGCATTCCAATCTAATTTATTTCTCTCCTTTCTAACTTTCGAGATACTCAAGTGGTTTCTCTTTCACGTCAGAGTTATGCACAGGTCTCGCGTTATTTCCGAGCTTCCTTTTTCTCTTATTCTTCATGCTCATTTTGGTAATAACCTCACGTTGCAAGGTGTCTACATCGTCATTGGTTGCTCCACTTGTTATTGCCTGGATGCATATAGAAGAGATAAATGGCACTGTTCTAAAGAAATGCCTAGCGCGGCTGCAATCGAAGCGCATTGAGCAATAGGTAAAAAAAAAGGCTCAGAACATTAATGCATTCACACATTGCACGGAAAATGTAATATAACAGAGGTACGGAGGAGGAAAAACAACATTAACTCAACGAGGAGAAAGTATCTCCTTGTATGTGCGCAGACGACGTACTAGCTAATTTTTAAACGCGTCATCATTCGTGCGCTTCCAACGACATTTCAGAACACAGGTAAAATTACTTGAATTTACGGAGTTTGATATATTTAATANCTTTTGACACACGTTCGAAAAAAATGATTACTATTCTAAGCAAAATTCTGTTAATTACATCTTTTAATGATAAAATTTGCTCCGCATCACCTGTTTTCACATCAACTAAAAATGAGTACTTTAATGTATTAATTTGTAGTAATTTTTTTTCCCACAATTATTTTTATTTTCATGTTTTCTCAATGATACATTTTACGTGTTGCGCTTTTACAAAGCCAAAAAAATATCAACTTTACACCCCATACTCCACATTTTCACACTCCTTTGAAAATTGTGGAATGCTATAATATTGTGCATTAGATTACATTGTATCAACTACAAACAAAGTCGTTGAAAAATTCTTTATTTTTACGTATAAAAATTGGAGATACAATGAAAAATATCGTATAAAACCTTGAGAATGTACAAATAGCTATAAACAATAACTTTATACTTTTTTTTGAATCAACAGCCGTAATCGTTGTCTACATTAAAAAAAAAAAAAAAAAACAGATTTTGTTGCAATTAGCAGGTCTATATCTCATACTTTTGGTCTTTTTTGCCACGCTATAAAAAATCAAGTTGAGATAACCAGAATATTGTTTACATTATTTACCTCTGCAGCGCTCGTTTTGACTTTGCACACTCATTGTGACATGTCGCTTAATTATCCGGGCGTTTGAGGACATTCGTGTGTGTCTCATTTTTTAATTCACGCCTCTGGAGATAAGAAAATACCTTTTTTTTCCTCTCGTTTTTATACGCAAGCTATAGCCTTCTGTTTACCCTTTCTTCGCTTTCCCTTTACTCTACCTCTTCCTTTTTCTCCCATCATTTCCGATTCAGTCTTTTGTCCTTCCTTTGCACCAGATGGGACTAAAGCAAAGACAAAAAGGCGCTGCCCGGTCCTTTATTTTTCCTCTTCTCTTGGCTGAAAAGCTTTCGTTAAACAATAATGCACTTTTTTATTATTCCATCAAGTGCTTTTACCTCAGTAAATACCATAAGCTCAGCGCAGTAAATATAATGCTAATGCAATGGTGGTTTTTCTTTCTCTACGCCAAGATACTGTTCCGTAAACTGGCTTCACGGCATCAAGGATTTTTATGATGATTTGCTTTTCGAGATAAATAAGTCACTTGTTACCATAATGGACGCTAAAACGATAGAGAGTTAGAATAAGAGTCAATGCTAAGATACACCATAGAATTTCCCTACTTATTTACCATGCAGTCTCTCCTCGCATTTTTTTTTTACAGTTCGTGTTCATGGAAGGTGCCAAAAAATCGCTTGCGACACTTGCGCCCCTCTTTTGCTCAATCCCTTCTCGTCTGTGTCTCGTATCAACGCAACTACAGGCTCTTTCTCCCCCTACCCATCCATCCCTATCCACACTCTCTTTCATTCCCGCCTATGCCAAAGATAACAATGACAGAGAGGGGGTGGAGAAAAGAGCTTTTAATAATGCCACTTTCCAGCTAAATTTATCGGCACGTAATTATTGCAGAATTTTCCGCCGGCAATAAAACTCTGATTTAACTCGTCGTCCGGCGCCTCGAGGCTCCCCTTTGGTTGCTGCTGCTCTCACCGTTCGTGTCACGCTTGTACGTTTTTTATGGAGGTCCTCGCAGTATATTGGATATCATGCGTTCACCAACGCGATAAATGTGAGCAGAAAAGCGAGACGATTGCATGTACTATGCGGACACGAGCTTTCAATCCAGAAGGCTGATGAGTGACAGTCAAGACCCCATGTATAATGCATGACGCAAAGGGCACGTCGAGGGTCCCTCTTCTCTCCACTACTCTGATCTTCCTCGGTATTCTCTTTTTTCCGTAGCTTTCTCTGACAGTAATTGTTAGTGCTGCTACGCGTGTTTTTTTTATCATCCGTAGATTTGCAGCGTTATGGAGGTAACTCTATACATTTTATTGTACTCGAAGAGTGAAAGGGTAGCCCGACTTGAAACAACAGAGGTCTGTGCATTTTGAATGACAAAAAATTGAGAAAATTTTGTTGCATTGATTTAAACGCTAAACTTTATCTCATTTCACAAACATGCACCATCTACTCCATGTTGAAACGGTAGGAAGATGATACTTACGAATTTTAGCAAAATGTCAAATAAATATGATTCTACATTGATCGACCAAGCGTGAGTGCAGCAAAGGGTCAAATGATCACCAAAAATGAAATTAATATAAAGTTCTTCCAAACAAAACATTTTCATAATGTGAAACAGCATCAAATTCATGAAGAGAAATTTTTTCCAACAAAGGAGAGCTTTGCAACTATGCTATTGTCAATAAGATGATCATAAAGATTATCCGTAACAAATTTATCATGAACTTTTAGAGAAAAAACAGAGTGGATTAAAAGTCATACATTATACTCATATCGCCCTGAAATAAAGATAAATACTTTTGTTACGGACGTAACAGTTATTTTATAATTCAATGTACTTTTTTCCTCTGCTGAAAATAAGAGCTATATATGTATCTATGTGTGTTCAAGCTTTATGGTTCGATGGTACAGTAACTCTCGAGTAGCAGCGATTTCTGCGTGCACCATAGCAACGTGCTTTTGCTATCGTAAAATCATACAATAAAACGATTGAGTACCATTCGTTTATTGTTATCTTAACATTGTTCAGGTTAAACGGTTTACCTGCAGTTTTATGCATTTACTCTACAACAATGTAAAACAGCAAGTGGTACTGCACCTCCGTAACAAAATTTGTGGTCTGCGAAAATGAAATTCAGATACACTCTAGCAGATGACGAAAGTACAGCCGTGTCCTCGTACAATCAACTAGCTCCTCAGCTCCACTGAGACCACGAGAGGTGGCTGAGCGTATTTTCTCGCATGGAAAGCTCGTAAACTCCGTGGAAAGTTAATTAAATCGAAAGTTTCGCGCGCAGATGAACTGGGTGGACGGCGCTTGGACTCGCACCAGCGTATATACATGCGATTGGTGGAACTTGACGACACCAGACCGGGTCTCTCATGAAAATTATCTCAACCACTCGCTCCGTCTTGCAATTAATCCGCGTGAAACCGCGCGCTCATTTACAAACTGCCGTCGAATGCCGACCAAAGTGCATAATGGTGGTGTTGATTCTCGCTTTCCGCGCGAACGGGGGGACTGGAGGTAAAGGAAGAGGAAATTTAATGGCACCCGATTGACGTGAGCGGCGATTGATTGGTGCAGCCACTTACCAGGATATTATGCCGATGCTCGATCAAGTGCTTATCGACGTAGGCTTATACCTAATAAATACTGGGAAATAAAATTCTCGAATGAAATAAATATTGGACTTTTATGCATACTTGGAAACGATATAGTGGCATGAAAAACCCATACGATGAATAAAAATATTGAGCTTTTTCCGATTCACTGCTTTTTTTCAACTTCACGTTGTCCCAGGAGTCTATTGAATAATTTTCGCAAAAAATCGCGAAATTAGCTACACGCGAGGCTTTAGGTCTCAAAAGCCACATCCCATTCCCATGAACCTTCTCACACCAGAACCAAACAGCTCAATTCCGTTCAAACTCATATCCTGCGAGAAATAACTTGTGCATCCAACTTGGCGCGCCGCACGTACTTCAGGCAGGATGTTATTAATTAACAGCGATGGCACGCCACAGCATCCTTGTATGGTATACGCTCTGAAAACGTGCTTCGTTTACTTTTTTTCGCATACATATACACAAGCTCTCCCACCGTGGACAAACTACACTTTACGCCGAAAGAAGATACGGTTCTTACCTGCATACACGTGCTTCCACGTGGTTTACGAGCGCAACATCATCACGTTGCAGCTCGTATTATATTAATTTATACACGGAGCGCGTGTTTCCTGGTAAAAAAATCACAGATCCTGTCGTCTACCTGCAAGGACTATCTTTCGTGCATACAGGACTTGATGCTGGTTAAAAGGAAACCGGAAAAACAAAGTTGTAGTCACGCTCAAAGTCACGCCATTATATGTATATACCATGCTCGAGAGTGAAAACTACCCTTGCCAGATGTATCTGCATACGCATGCACATGCAAGCCGACGTTTTCGCGTTCGTCTGCCGTATTATCACTTTCCAAAGTCTCTCGATTCTCCTCGTGCTTTCCCTCTTACTTGCCTTTGCGTGTCGTATAGCAAGCCACGCGTGCATACGCGTGTAAAGAGGGCTCCAATAAATCTTCGTCGTCACCGTACTCTCATCGCGTGCCCGTGTAATATGCGTCAAGCGATTCTCACGTGATTATATCCGCTCTCTCTCTCGCTCGCTTCGCTGATGTGTGCACATGCACTTACGAGATAAAGATTTTGTACATTACAGGCGAATCTATAACGCAAAGCGTGATGGCTGTTACCATTTTATCCCTTTTGATTGCCGTCGTGATTTTGTTAGCACAGTTCGCATGTGGTAATGTATTGTTTGGCACCAAAAGTAAATAAATGAAATTTTATCTCAATAGTCAGGTAACGAAAGTTTGATTGGATTGTAAGTACACAGTCAACAAGGTATGAAAATTCCATACTTGCAAACCCATCGTTTACTTTCTCGTGTGTCCAATAGCACTCATCTACGATGGATTGGCGTCATAAAGTACTCAAATACATGATGTACGCTCGTAGGAGAAAGACACTCAGTTTATTTACAAGTTTCACGCAATATGCGTTAATTAGAATTTTAAATCCATGTGTGCACGTGGCTGGAGTCGGAGCACACGTTCCCTTATTTTCCGGCGATGGGGAGAAGCGCAAAACAATCGATCGGTGCAGGGAAATTTTCCATTGGCTATTTCGGGCTCATAACTCCAGCACCCATACTTTGGGCTACTGTGCGGCACATGTGCATGTGTATATTGCGACTGATAAATTATTCAACTGTCCCGCCTCGCGTCGCCTAGGTAGTATTTCGCTTGACGAAGTTAACGTAAATCGTTGAATAGTTTACACGCCCTGAATTTCTGATAGCTTTCGAGTAGCTGTGTACATGTGCGCCACGTTCCGTTTCAACTACTATACGTACGAGTGTTTTATTACGCTACCCGCATAAAATCTCGTTGTTGGGTCAAAGTTGATTCTCTGCGGTTTTTCAAACAATAAGCGGTAAACAAAAGCAAGTGTCCCAAGTGATAGGTCAATTGAAACTCTGTGTGGTCTTCTTCCGACAAAAATCAATCAAACATACAATTATGTTCAAAAAGAAACATTGAAGGCATTGTTATCGGTAATTATACGGAGTCACATATTTTTAAATGCAATTGAAATATAGTGGCATACATGAGCAGCGAATTAGTACATTAACACGGAAACAACAATCGTTATCGATTTCTTCAAGCGAGAAAACAATGGCAGGTATGTAAATAACAATGGCCCATTAAAATGGACCAAATTCCGGAACCGGAGACCAAATTGAATATAATCAAAAGATTATGGTGTGGTGATACAAATCCGTGCTCAGGATCGTTACTGTTCAGCATTTTTAAGAGTACGTGTCTACGTGACAGATCAAATGCAAAACACGAAAACACCTGCACAAATAATTCCTTCTGTGATTCATGTATAAACTATTCACAATGTTTTGTGTATTTTGTGTATTGTTATGACATATCTAACACTCGTACAAAGGATTTACGTGACTTACCAAAAACCTATAGTCCATGGCGCACTGGTCATGCTACCGATAACAGTGACACATGTACTATAATTTCATTTATTCCCCCTTTTAAAGCCCATCTCCATACCCATCGTATTATCGAACACGTGGTCGACGAACCTTCGTATCATTCTTTGTAATTCCACATGCCCATGCGCTAAATCACCTAAATCGCGACGTGGTCTGCAACATCAGTGCACACATCCGTTCTCCACCCTCCTCTATATGCATGCACACACTTTCCTATCTTCCCTTTGTATTCATTAATTAGTCGGTCTCGCATTAACGACGCCACCAACCCAACGCGTCCACGTGTATGTATACATAGATATGCGTGCACTTCCTGGAATTCCATGCATTTGCGGGGGCGTGTTGCCGAACAAGTACAATATGCATCCACCCACGTGAGCATATGTGCATATGTAAATTCAAGAAACTGGTTGTCGTTGTTCTTGTTGTTGTTGTTGTTATGTATCATTAGAGCGTGCGAACCACCGTAGGCCAATTATTCGCGCACAAATGGTGTGATGATGCAGGTACTATTGGATTGCTTTGATTGGAATTTAGAATTGGCACGGTTATATACATGGATGGCTAGTGAACATTCGTTTATCACTACTACTGCTGGTGCTACCTTTGATTCGCTGTGAGGCCGACAATTATTTCACTGATTTATTGCAGGGGATCAAAGAAGAG
The DNA here is from genome assembly GCF_000648655.2 of Copidosoma floridanum. Next base: position 1,253,773 of record NW_019379845.1, on the reverse strand, counting down.
CGCTTTTGTCAATTTTATCAGAGATTGGCAGATACCCTGTTATACTTCTTTAATTCCACCCCCCCCCCTTCCGGTAATCAATTTATGGAGCTCTCGATTGTGCTGACATAAAGTGATTGTAATTAGTCTACCATCAAATTTTCGTCATTGAAATACAATTCAAACGTGATGTAACCTTTAATTAAAATGGAAAATTAACATCGTATATGCAAAACATGATTTTCAAATTCGTTTACTGATATTAATATGCTCATCTCTAAAGGAAAATGTATGAAATATTCATAAAATGTATTCCGAATGGTAAAAATTAAATTCGAAAGTCTAAATGGTTATATTGCGGGAGTTGAGAATCAATAGTATAACATTGTAATGAATGCCAGTGTTAAGTAATTGTGTTTTTTTTTTTTTTTTAATAAGAAAAATTTATGCTATTATTTCATTTTATGGACTAAAATTATACATGCATATCGTGCGCTCATTGAGGGAGAAAAAAAGTTTCAAACGCTTAATCATTATCGATCCCCCATGGGATTGAAAAGAAGCGATACAGCCGCTCGGCTCGATATTAATCACAAGACCTCTTCATTTTTAGCATGTAATTGATCATAAATCACTTCTTGAAAAAAAAAATTTCAACCTAAAACTAAATAAAAATCTCTAAAACTTGCTTGAAGACTCGCTTTCTCATCCACACCTATTAATCGACAGAAAAAGGAAATCTCCCCCTGCATTGCTTCAATCTCAATCGATAACCTTAAAAAAATTTTTTAAATGAAGAAAAAAACAGATGACGTTTAATTAAGACTCTCACAAGCAATGACTAACGCACTCCAGATCCAAAGCTAGTAACCCTCCGGAAACCTTCTCCCTTTTTTTTATCCTTTCTCGTTTCAATTAATTTACGCAGAGCATCGCTACCACCGAAGTTCATAAAAACTTAATTCTCATTACCCCGTGCCATACAATTTCTCCATTTTATTTCAACCTATCTATTTCCCTCACACCTTATTTTTAAACTTTCTCGTGTACCTCATGGATCCATTAACGTTAATGCATAAATTTACTTTGGTACTCTGATGATTTTTAGCCACAAAAAATGCCGTACAATTTAACAGCTGTTGCTAAATTTTTCTCCTTTTTGTTTGTTTCGACAGGGACTTGAGGCCAGCGAGTCTGGAGAAAGGCCAGGAACTACTAAGGCTAAAGTTCTACTCAGCATACGCCTGGGGCGGGCCGCTCATAATTGCCGGCCTGGCAGCCTTCATCGATCATCTGCCCTACACACCGGAACAGACCTTCCTCAAGCCGCGCTTCGGCGAAAAACGATGCTGGTTCTACGGTAAGTCGATTGTGTGTGTTATTTTTGCAAAATTGATCAATGCAGATTTTGATAATCGTTATTAGGCGCAATGTTAAATGTCAGAGCTTACTATAAGTCTCGAGAATAGGGAAAAAAAAAAATTGAGTGCCGTAGTTTTTGAACCAAAGAAAAGCCAACTTCTACAGTTAGCTCTGTACAATGCGGTCTCGCTATGCAAATACGATGTAATACGCAGTCACCGAGAGCCATTCAAACTTAAATGGGTTACCCAGTTCTTCAAGACCCCAGTGATAAACAAAAAAGTTTATTCAATTTAGCTGGTTGCTCCGACCTCTGAACTTTCAAATTTTCCGAGTGCAGGAGATAAAGAGCCAGGAAAGCGAAAAGCCCACAAGAAAATGTTTCATAGAGCTAAATTGAATGGCTTTAAGCTCTAGAAAAATGTCACGGGGGGTCCATTAATTGTTACTTAAAACAAGTACGACTGCACAAGTCTTGCAAATGCTTCATAGCCGTTAGCATCGTCCTAAACAATAAGGGTACAATGCGATAAAAGAGAAAGTGATTTGCATTCAGATGTCATTTCAACTACGTTGCAGCTCGATTTGTTACCGTATATTACCTTTATACTTTGATATTCCTACGTTCTTCAACTTTTCAATTATTTTTTTTTCAAAACAAAAGCCAATAGATTGCACTTCTTGCATAAGCAGATTCTTACAGTCATCGTAAATGTGGAAAATCAGAAAAATGGCAATTTATAGGGTCTACGTAAAAACAATGAACATGAAAACATGTGAACAAATGTATACATCCTTCTTGACGAAAAAAATAAAAACTCATTTCAATGAAATCGGAAAAGAAAGAAAAGATGTTTAAATCATATTTGTAACGAAAGTACGCTGCAAAATCTATTTTCGTAATAGTTCGTGGGTAATTAGAATATTTTCAAAGTGATTGCAATTACGATGAAACAAAAGAAAAGAGAATCAAGCAAAAAGTTGAAAATCAATTGGAAAAATGGGAGAAAAAAATTATTTTCAATTCTCGGAACAAAGACGCACATGTCCGAGAGGTATACGTGCGCAAATAAACGCAAATGCCACACATACAATAAAAAGAGCCCGAAAGAGAGAAAAGCAATCAGAAGTAGGAAAAAAGAATAAAACATTAAAAAAAGAAAAAAAAAATCAACTGAGAAGAGATTGACGCGTTAAAGCTCTCTGGTAAGCACACTAAGGCAAATACACAAGCTTGGCCAAAACACCCCGGGCACTCGATGCTCTTCCCGTGTCTTGTATATACCTATACTAAAAAGTGACTGCAGAGGGAGGAACGAAGAAGGGAGAAGAGATGGGGTAGGAAGATAAACCTGGCGCCAGACTGCCGCTACCCCTTACTCCCTACTCACCATACCAGTGAGTCAATCACTTCCTTTCTCGATAAAACCAAAGGCCAAGTGCTCGATTGTTCATTAACAGTGATAATTAGCACGCGTTCATACAGAATCGTCGATAACGAGTAAAAAGTTCAATAAACTGCAAGATTTACAGCTTTACCAGGCATTCCGTATAATTAGTTTTCCCATAGTAAGTCCATCAAATCCTAAGCGTTCCCATGACATCTCTTGGACGAAGAAATCGTCAATGAGGACAAAAAAAAGTACACGTTGCAGCTACAGTTAGCCCGTCTCCGTCAAACTCGAAAGAGAAGCAAAGAAGGAAGGAAAAAGCAGAGACTGCGGCAATTTATTTCAGATTACGACTCCCCGCCCTCATTGGCTATAGGGTAAATCCCACCCCGTTTGACCCGCGCATATAAATATACTCTGCAGAGCTACATACGTGGAGAAGGGAGGAAAATACCGGGGGTATATACATTCGATGGTCGAAAGGAGATAAGAGAAGCCTAATAAACGAGCGGAACGATCCATCGAGTTGTTTCGCAAAACAGTTTAATGCAATTATCGCGATTGAGCGAACGTTGCTACCGGCCGACCCCTTTTCCAGACACAGTGTATACTATACAGCCGAGGCAGCACGCATTACGTAAACTATATATGAGTTGCGTACACTACAGCACTGCATTACTTTTCATTCGAAAATTGTGTGCTCGCTTTAGCATAATTTATTGCCGAATTTATCCCTACACGATTCTTTTCGCCGAGTACATCTATGTACTGGATTGAACTTTCCTATCGGATGGCTTTTCGAGTTTATTTAAGAAAGCTATTGCAGTGAAGATTCAAAAGCCTTTCTTATGATTTTTGTCAGCCCGTCTTTGTGGCCTGATCACGTAAGAATTACGACTACGTACGTTATTTCCTCCTTTTTCTCTGGTATGTATCACTAAACGGTGCATTTAGATTGGATAAAATTTTTCTTGATTCGTATCTGCAAACGTGATTGTCTGGTGTTCATCTAAAGAAAAATATGAGGTAGTACGAGAAACATTTGAGGGACCTACTTGTACACTGACTCTTCCTAATTTACATGCCAAGATGATTTTATTTGACAAAATAACATCATCTGGGTGCTAAGGAACTATATTATAATTCACCCCTTCAATTAGTACAGCTAATCACGCAAAGTTGAAATACAATTTATGGGTGGATGCTTAATCTTTTGCTTCACAATATGCTTTATGTACTTCTTTTATTAGTAACAAATTTTAGAAATTTTTCTACTAAAAAAATATATTTTTACACAAATGTATGTGACTAATTGTCTCGATTCTACTTTGGCGAAAATGGTAGTTTTCCTACGAGTTTGAAAAGTCTCTGTTTGCAAACCGAGAGGTTTGCGGCCCGAGCCAAAGGCGAGGGACGAAACGAGGTTCGTAAAGGAGACTTTTCGAACGAGTTCCGGAAAACTGCTTTTTCGCCCGAGGAAGTACCAGCCTCCCAAAACCACCCAAGGGCGGAAAAATATTTTCTCAATCATGTTTTCGTGACACATGATGCAGTTAAATAATTTTCCAAGAACAATATTTTTTCCAGAAATTTTGTCATTTGTTAGAAAAATTAATCCTTTTTCGTGTTTACCAAGAAATCCTCTCTTCCAAGTTTTGCACGAACAATTTTAAATTGATTCCCTGTTTTGCCCTTAAAAAGGTCATAATTATAGGAATTTTGATCAAAACGTGGTGCAGCGATGAGAGTTACCACTGAAATTCGTTTGATACGATTTTACCCCAAATTAAGGTAGACTCACTCGTGCGCGATCGCTTGTATTAAATATAAAGTGAATCTCATGGCTTTTACTTGATAAAATATAGGGTACACGTTTTCCAAAAAGCATACGAAAGTTAGTCTGCGGAAAATCCCGCTGACTCGAACACTTTCCTGGGCCATTTGTCTTAATTTGGCAACGTGCCCCGCAAGCAATTTCACCGAAATTACAAAAATCTACAGCACATAGGTAGTAGTCTGCAGTTTGCACCTATACGTTAAACGTACATCCACACGCGTCTGAAAATTTCGCGTCACGTGTAAATTTTTCAATTCAATCGAAAATCCACTCCTGCAGGCACTCACGCAGATTTGGACAAATCCAGTCGTTGCCAGGGAGTGAACAAATGACGACAATGCGATGAATCACGCGCTTAAACGAATAAACTTCCAATAAGCGAAAGGGAGCGATGGTCGACCAATTTATCGAGGGAGAAATCCTCGTTATTCTTCTATCATATGTATACGTAGTGTGAGGGCAGCCTAAAGCGCGCCCTGATAACTATACGTCAAAGGAATTGGATGGCTCGATAAAAACCATTTGGTAAAACAAAAGAAAAAAAAAAAAAAAAAAAAGTTGAAAGGTGCAAAATGATTGCTCAACTTTTTAGACGCGAAGGTACAGATTTGTATCCGTTATATACAATGTAAACAAGGGACGAGGGCTTGAATGTCCACCGAGCAATTAATTAGCCTCTTTCATCGTTGAATTATTCAGTGTTGATGAGTCTTTTTTTATTATTTATAATTATCATTCGTTTTTTTTTTTCGTTTCTCATTTTTTATGTCTTTACCTTCTTGTGGGCTTTATCCAAAATGACAATTGTTTTGGGATCCCACCTGAAATTCTTTGTTGAGTCATAAACAGACATGATAAAAAAGGATGCGTGGTAGTTATAGGTGCGAGTAGCAAATAGATCTTAAGGATGGAAAAGCCCCAACAATTTGAAGCGTCAGCTGGAAGGGAAGGGACGAGACGACAGCACGCGCGGCAACATAATTTACTAATGTTTGTTATGGGTTACCATGGAGGGAACGGTAGTGTAGTGGTGGTGGTGAGATATATAACAATAAGTAACGACGAAACAGCTATTTTTGGCAAGCTGCCAAAACCCAAGGAAACATGGATAGTCTTATATCGTGCTATGCATAGCACGGCGGTGGTGGTTGCGGAGCTGCTCTTGCCGCTTGACTCGGCTCTTCCACTCGAGCGATTACGCGGCTCCTCTCAGTATACTACCACCACAACTGTCCTGTGAAATTTTCTAGATACGCTTGGCTACTAATATAATTATATCTACCTTTAGGAGTCAATCAGGAGTTGTTGGGTTACTGCTGTCTTTTAGCCTCATCCAAACTTTACTAGAACGAAAATTAAGCCATGGCATTTACGTACACGCTTCACAGTTTGTACGTCTTGCTTTGCTATGAGACTTTCAAATATACTCGTGAGGAATATCATGGACACTCATGCGCTTACCGCTCCCTGATGCACTTTTCAAGTACCTGTATACATATTTTTTCTATCTGTAGCATGTAGAATACATAAGAGATAATCGTGTTTAAACTGACCAATTTGTCAACAAGTGCAGAAATCGCGTTTTGGCTCTTGACCTGGAGTGCCTACTTCTTTTCTTAAGTTGACCTGTTTTCACTCCTCTACCGAAACGTATGTATACACGAATCGTTATCTTGAAAATACAAGATTTTGACTATCACCACTGTACGGACCAAGAAATTACAATAGTCGTACAACGATGAGAGATGATGGGGGTTGGATGAATCGAATGAAAATACTCGATTATTCGGTAGCTCGCGCGAAAGACACGTACAGCAGCTCCAGTATTTGATGAGCAAACACAAGGAACCAGAGCACGAGGTGCAGAGGGTCAGTGTGCACACATCAAATTATAATCAGTGGAAGGTCGGCAATGCCTGATGCCTGCGCGGCTTGAGAAGGAAGTCGAGCCAGTTAATTGTGAGTCCACCACCACAGCTGGCGCAGTGCGGAAGATTGTGTGGAGAGCGAGAGATGGGGGGTGGGGGGAGGATTTCATGCGGATAAACCAATTAAACGCGCAGTAGCCGCCGACTTCTGCCGGGCCCACGTCTGGCTTTCAGTTCTCTATTTGCCGACGATTTTCGGCCTATTAACCAGTTTGTTATTGAACCGGCTTAGCTCGCGACGCGGCAAGCTCCGAGAGCTGGATTAGAGGTGTTGCCTCGTTTCCCCAGCTTCCTGTGCCTTCTCCACCCCCTTATGCGTATGCCGTGTACCTGCTACGGAAGCGCATCCACCAGAGCTTGGTTTTACGAGCTGAATTCGAGCTGGCTTTTTTTGGGGATACAGGGTGTATGGGGTGGGGGTGGATTTGTTGTTGAATTTTTCTCGTGCCTCTGTTAACATTTCAAAACGCGGCGTCACACAATCACAAAACTGGTGGATCTCAAAAATATACATCTTTTTTCTCATATACAGTATGACCTATGTTTAATTACGTACAATGAAATTTAGGTCGTTGTTCTGGTGGAAAATATATTTATACCGATCGTGAATTACATACCTTTCGAATTTCAGGAGACTTGAGCATGTTTTATAAAGTATTAGATATATTTTTTTATTCGTTTGAATTCACGGCTGTCACTGACTGTGTTGGTAACATCGCAAAACTTGTCTCACATACAATATATTATGGTGTGGTATTGCGACTCAAACCAGAAATGACCAAAAAAACTTTGGTTGACCAACTGTACTGACGAACTATTACGTAAATGATTATAATCGTGAAAGTAGATATCTATTTAATCGAGTTAATCGTGCGATATGAGGAATGAAAAAAATTTTTTTTTCACATTTCATGCGAATACAGTATAATATGTACATGCTACAGTGTCGTATCAGGTTTTTAATGAGCCTCTGTTTACTTGTTTTTCTTACAGGTGACATGGAGATGCTGACCTACTTCTTCGGACCGATTGGCCTACTCCTTGCAATAAATCTTCTATTTTTCTCGGCAACCGCCCGCGAGCTGACGTGCGGCCTCTGGAAAGGCGAATTCGTAAAAAGCACCACTGAAAGGTAAGTTAACAACATTCTACTAACATAGGGTTGGGGGGAAAAGTAAGATAAAAACGTAACAGATGGTATAAAGAAGTAGGAGCTTTTTCTTATTTGCAAAAATTACGAGTGACAAAAGGTTGAGGATCTAATGAAAGCTGCGTTTAAACGTAAGAGTAAAGTTGATGTGGTAGTGAGCACATAAACTAGAGTCTACACTAGAGTTCTACTCAATACTGTAGCTTTATTTTCATTTGAATGTACCTCTATTTCAACTCATATTTCAAAAAATGCAGGGAAAATGGTAGAGAGAGAGAGAGAGAGAAAGTAATAAAAGAAATTTTATTAGAGTTAGCTGGAATTCGTTTTACCGTCATGTTTAATAAATAAAACCATGAAGTAATCTATTAAATTTTGGCTATTCAAGCCTAGCTTTACGTGTAATGTACCTTAACCGACAGTGTGGATTTCTGAAAAAATCACATTTCACACCCAGTGCGTATGAATAGCTGCACTACGCAAACCACATCACTTGTACATTCACCATGTGCAAAATATGTCTGTTTCTACTGATACCGTAGACAACCCGAGCTTTTGTAGCTTTGATGTTGAGCTTCTTGTGAAAGTTTTCTTGAAGCAAACAGAAATGCACTTTTACGTATTAGAGTTTATGCTACAACGTGATGCTGAAACTCTTGAAATATTATTTCCTACAAAAGGGGGAAAAAAATTAAATCTTACCGAGTTTCAAAAGTCTTATCGAAATAGAAAAAAGTTATCAAAAAATATGCAGTAGTAAATAGTTATCATCATTCACACACCCATATCAAGTCAAGATGAACGTTTTCTTAGGATTTATTGATAAAATGTTGTAAAAAATAACAATTTTAAATGGGTACTAAATTTTTTTCAAGAAAATTCAACGTCTTGGCTTCTGTCATGCACCATAGCGTATCTGTGACAAATGAAACCAGAATTAGCCCTCTTAGCTAGCAGATACCTAAAAAATAGACATACCTACGAATATACGTTAATGCAGGCACCTAACAAGAGTTCCACATTCAACAAGATAATATCTGTAACACGGGGTAACGCAAAATTACTCTCGCACACGAACGGGGGTTCATGGGGTAATTACTCGGTGTCTGATATCCATCACGCGAATGGCACATACGTATTTTGGAGGTTGGACCGCAGGTACATGAAGCCGCATCAGCAGAGAGAATCTGATCTAAATCATCCCTGCCGCAGACGGAGGAGCTTGGTATGGCATAACCATATATATTATATATATGTACATGGCGCGATGATCTCTGCCCACGTGGATGTCGGGAAGAAGCAGTCAGCCGTCGACTATGGCCTCGTGTGTTGAGTACTATGTTATTTCTCGGACTATGTCTCTAGTATTCCCTAATAGTTGCGCTCCAGTGCTCTTGGGTGATTAACGCGGCTGTGCATCATGCGTGCGTCTTTACGCACCGCAGAGAAAGAGAGGAAGGCTTTTTCGGTGCCACTGAGAGGTATCTCTTACATTCCACTTCTTGATATTTCGTAGGTCTATTAATATTTAGATATTCTAAACTAAATCTCGCGCTGATCCACCTCTCCTTGTATCTTTTTTCTACCTTTCACACGCGTGTCCTCCAATTAGTAGCATTTTGACGAATTAGCACACCAGTAAGAGGACTTTGATAGGATGGCTGTTGAAGCTATAATTACCAAAACCACACCTGAGCAAAACGAATTTTAAATTTTCAACAATATTTATTTGGCCTGATAAAGTATCAGCTTCAGATACGGAAGTGGTAGTTTTTCACTCCAATGTACAACTAAACCAAATGACTAAAAATACCTGTGTATACATGTATGCATGTAAATGCCGGCAAAGTTAGTCGAGTATGATACAGCGACAGCACGCACAATTAGAGCAGAGGCGAGCAGTGGAGAGTGCCTCTGGGCGGTATATAGTCTCCACAACCCGCTGCATATCGGAACCGATTTAGCAATTAGACTGCGACGCTCGTGTCGCTGCCAGCGTGTCTGTCGCCAGAGGCAGACCCTCCTCGGTCTATAGCCGCTGCTCATCTCACGCGCGTTATCAGCGTTGCGCGACCGCTGCACTGGATTTCCTCTCTTCCCCGAGACTAGCTAGGCCAATTTCAAGTATAATTTGCCGTAGAGCCCTTTTTCGCTGTCTTTTCATGTGTTCTGTGGATTATGTGCTTGTGGATTATGGCCAACTTTTTTTTTTTTTTTTTTTGCTCTCTAATCCTCGGACGTAACACCCTTGGGGGCTAATAATCGTAGTTGCTCCACCTGTGATGAAATCAATAAGCCAGATCGTGTTTTTCCATTTTACTCGTTGCCACAGTTTTGTGTTCAATATTCTTTGTCAGACTCGTACTATCGTGTTTTCGTAGATCGGCTCTTTTTCGCTCAACAAACGAGAGAAACATAGTTTTGTCACTCAAATAGCCCAGTATGGTATTTGACACATTTTCTGATATCATCATTTCGTTTAAATTAACCCGAAATACAGTTCGTACAATTAAACACCACAGAAACGTGGTTGTAAATATATTATAAAATTACGTAAACCTTCGCCAATGGGTGCGAGGTATTTATGCTTTTAATCCGATTTAATTTTATTCCTAAAATCTGGAACTCTCTATCGTTTGTACATATAAATAACTTTGAACGTTTGCCGACAAGTATCTACGTCCGAGAACTCGTGCACAGGCTTTAACCAGCAGAACACCGGATTCATTTTAAATTTTTACCAAGTTAAAATATTCCAAAATAAAAATCACGTGTCGTAATCGATATATTACACACAAAAGGAGGCTATGACGTTATTTTTTGTTTCCTCTAAACGAGAAGGGGCGAACAAGTCGCGATCAGTCGATTTGTTGAAAAAACACGAGCCATCGGTTCCAATGGCGACAATATCGTCTGGTGGTACGAGTCGTTACAATAAAATGGTATGATATCCGTGAAGTCAATTGAAAGTTGCCCTATTTCTTTCAGACGCTTTTAACATAACTTTACGATCGACTGCTCGAATACCATCAAAGACTCCCGGCTACTTTCCATTATACGTAGCTCTTAGTCTTTACTTACCTATACTCCGTACGACATAACTTTCGTCGTCGTCGTCGTCGTCGTCGTCGCCACAGCTTCTACTCTCGCGGAGTAATAAAGTAGGTCGTTTCATTTGCGACTGCTTTGTGTGTATTACCATTACAATTGACTTCGGTCATTCTTGAAAATTAATCTTCCGATGGTTCTTTTCTTAGATATTTTTACCTAAACGAAGTCTGCACCATCGATCGTAGGAAATGTTCTTACAGATGTGATTCCAGAAAAACTAAATTTCGCAAGCTCTCTCGTAGTAGAGGAGTAAAGTTTGTATGATCCAAAACACACAGAAAGAAAGATAAGCAAGGATTATAAGGTTACCAGAATAAACTAAAATTTTTATCCACACATGCCTGCTATGACTGTCGTGCGGTTGACACCGGTGTATAAGCCCATCAGGCTCATTAAAGCCCCGGCACGTATACGCGCACCTATACAGCCCCAAATGGCCACAATGCAGCCCCATTAAACGGACTACTTACCACAGTCCAATAGCAGCGGCTTAGGCAATATATTTTAGAAATACCTTGGGGCTAATAAATGTCAGCTGAGTTGCTGTTGCTGCGAATGCGCTTTTGCCTCTCGTATTACAATACAATACATACATATATTTGTACGTTTGAAAACCTGTTTTTGCGCGTAGAAAAAACAGGGAGAAGAAAATAGGTAGGAAAATATCGCGTACTTACAGGAGTATGTGGCTTTTTTTTTCCTAGGCCACCATGTAGGCCTTGAAGCTTTTTATGATTTATCGCAGATTTCGTGCTAGCCATGATGTAGTTGCACTGCGGTAGATCAGGTGTCAGGTTTCTCGTAGCTCATTAATTGCTACGAGATACGCTTGGGCTGCTTTGAGAGCTTGTAAGCTCTCTCTGCTGCTGCTACTTTCTGAATCGGCCAAACAAAAATATTTTCAATTGTAATTTTTAAAACTTATAATCATAAGATACCTTACTTTAGGGATCTGCACACGTTTACTCCTAATGTATCCCAAAATACTCATTCTAAACTCAATTGACGATTTTTCTCCTATTTAGCTTTGCAGTGTACAGCTACGGTGATTCGTCATCGCGTCTGATCATCTTTTTTTCTGAGCCATTTTTCAAAGCCACTAAACGGTATTAACGAATGTCGAGTTAATTATAAGATGTGAAAAACTAAAAGAGTAGCAAAGGGATAAGATCTTATTCCCCTCTTCTGAGTGCTTTGATAAAATGGTCAGACCCTTACAGAGAAAGATATTGCGAGAAATTCTTCCGTGAGGTCACATACCTTCTTTTTAAAGCAGTAAAAGCCATTGCCACTTTTTTGCTCATCTACGAAACAAGTAAGGTCTTCACCTAACGACTTAACAGCGACGATCTCTAAAAATCTCAGTGGTGCCCGCTTCATTAAATATCCATGGTTGACACATGGTTTACAACATGAGAGGTTATCGATCTTACATTTTAACCACCTCAGAAACATTCCAGTCGATATATCTCTTCGCATTAGCTTGTAAGGGATTCAATGGCCAACACAAGTAATAAAGAATCGTTACACAAATTGTTGAGTAAGGGAACAGAATGTACCTCATGGATGATGATTAAACACGTGGCGTGAGGTTCATCCCTGTTCTATATGTATAAATAATCTTCATCTTGCAACGCTCACGTTGATTTACATTCAATAAAGTCGTTGGTGTAACTATCCGGTGTGAGCTGTGAAAAGGATAAATTCTCGAGATACCATCCAGTCGTATATATTTGTGGAGGATAAATTTCAAGATCCCAACTTGGCGCACACGAGTCGAGGAAAAAATTTTTCAGCAATTTTTGTAACACAATGAAAACCCGTGCCCAGGCGATGCATCAAAAAGATTGACGTCTAACAAGGTTCATATAAATAAAACATGGCGAACAAGACTATTTGGTGTTTTGTATCCCGGTGTAGATAATTACCAGCAGCAGCGTCGCTAAAGCCGTGCTGCAAATCAAAAAGCCCACTTGTAAGGCAATTATTTTCCCCCCACGATGTTTTATAGAATGTATACGTATAAGCGAGAGGGCGAAAGGGAGACTTCTTTTGCCTGTTGGTGCTAGCGTGGCTCGACCGCCCGCGGCAGCATCGAGAAAAATCTCGCCTTGTTATTGCGAAACCTGTTTCCTCCCCGTCAGCTCGCCTGCGCGCTCTCCTCTTCGTATAGCCTTAGCACCCTCCTCGTGTTTCTTCTACGCGAAAAATCAGCTGACAAAGCTCACCGATTTGTTCTCTTTGGGTATACATGTACCGCAGGTCGTTGACGTCCCAGATGATACGAGTGGAATCACTGTTTTCTGTTGCTTCCTGATGTAATTTGTTATCTACCGTCTTGTCATGTCATTGTCATGTTTCGGTATTTTCGTACAACACTTTCATACTCTATCAAACCAATGGTGCACTGATGACAGATATATTCTTTTGAATCCGCACTTGGGCTTAACTTCTTATACAGTAACATTTTGGTTTTTTTTTTTACTGAACTCTTTTTGCCTTATTTTCTTTTCGGACTAGTATAGAAGTAATTCCTTCCATTTTCTTCTAGCTTAATAGCGTTTATTGTCTATGCATGAACATTTAAAATCTCGTTACCTAAAATTTTATCTGCAGTTCTGGCCTTAGGTCCTCATTGTAGTGACTTGTTTTTCTTCATAATACTTAACACAGTCCTATCTATATAAGGCAAATATGCGCCCCCATACATGAAACCTTACTACCTTTACCTAATGAAGGGTGTTGATCTCTTTGAAACAACAAAACAAGTGATTTAAACATATCATAAGACACACCAAGTCCAACTCCTCTACCGTTTCAAAATCTAAATCGGCATTTCTGTACCTTTTCCTTAGATTTTCCTTTTTTTTGTCTTTTCCAGCAGTATAATCCCTGTACTTTTCTACTTAGCAAATAGTTCTTTTTAAATTTTCTGATACATTTAGTTAGTGCTTCCTCTACTGGTACTATCATTCTAATCCACGTATTATTATGTTACATTTCACTTGTGCTATACCAAAGCATGAGAATACTCTTTTACTTTTGCATGTCTCGTTGAGCGTCTCTTGTACTTCAATTTTTCCTCCTTTTACTGTTTCCTTTGTTTTTTATTACATGTACTTCCTTTACTTTCCATCTTTTCCTGTAAAAGTGTCAAATTAATGCTTTATTCCACATTATGACACAGAAGCATATTACCTTTGCATTTTATAAGGAAGATAAATAACGTAACGAACAAGTAACACAACGACAACTCCCCTATTCCTTTTCAACTCGAACACTTTGCACATTCTTCTTGTCGTTGCCGTATATTAGCGAGCGGTTAAGCGAAGAGGCAATTCTCGCACAGCGTGCCGACAATTAACGTCAAAATTAAAACCAGCTCAGAGATACAAACCGCCCGTAACCCATTTTTCCACTCTCCGGCCTCATATGCCTTCCATCCACTGCTCTTCTCCCGTGCCAGAGTTGTCGTCTCTTACAGCTCCCATGATAATTAGCACAAAAGAGTGGAGCGCACCAGCTGTTCTGTACGCAAATAGAAGCGCATCTCGACGCTTCCGTGATTTTGTATGCCAAAGTGGTTGCTGCTGTTACGCTCTTGAATACTCCAACTTGAACTGTGGAAAAAAAAATGAACAGAGGAAACATGTTGAAGGATAGCTGTGATGGCAGCACTATGCGACATACACTTGTGTATGGAGACCCTTGGGACATATGATTCTTGTAAGCTACGACGGACAACATCAATGTGATGACTTCGCAAAAATAACTTTGCTTATAGCTTTTACCCGTTTTACCTACACAAGCAATACATTCACAAATGCTAAATATAATGTATGGAGAAATTTCCTTTCTTAGTTTTTTAAATAGCAGTACACACTTGAATGCTACTCGTAAAATTGAAAATTTACTATTCTATCTAAAACCTCAATCAATTAATCACTTCATGAAGGATACTACTCACTTCCCTAAACGCTAGGTAACTACCTATGGTGCGAATGCCCGTGCCCTCTCCCGGATGTATTTTCTAATAGAGAGGTGAGAGAAGCTAAATAGGAATGTACTAAACATGTAAATATGATTTTAACTTTATGGGTTACTTGTACTGTAAAAACACACTTGCTTCAACTACTTGGATACTTGATTCAACCATCGCAAACATTCATATCCCTTTCAACATTCCATAATCACGTGAAATTTAAAGACAAAATAGCTCTTTGTGCATGGTTATCACATACCTGGTTAGCTTTCCTCACCCCCCCCCCATATTGAGACATTTTGACGACTGATGTCGCTGACGGTGGTAGTTACCTAGCGTATGTTATACCAACCGTATATAATCACTGATCAACACAATTTTAGACAGGACTAATCCAAGCCTCGCTTCTCGTCTTCTGTTTGTTTCAGAGCCGCGCTGAGCAAGGTCTGCCTGAAGCTCGTGGTGGTGATGGGCGTGCCGTGGATCTTTGATGTGGTGTCGTGGCTGGCCGGTGGTCCAGCCTTCCTCTGGTACCTGACCGACGTGCTAAATGCTGCCCAGGGCGTCCTCATCTTCATCGTCGTGGGCTGCCAGCCTCAAGTGCGCGCAGCCCTCAAGCGGATCTGGTCATGCAATCCTCGTGCCAATGCTAGCCGTCAAGGAAACGGGCTGAGCACCACCAGCCACGGGATGCCCAGTATGGGCGACAGCGTCACTCAGAACCCCAGCACCAAGACTGCACCGCTCGAAACTATCTGCTGAACTGGGATGGGTGGAACCACACATTGGCGCATCGTTGATTCGTCGATTTAATGTGCAAGTCGATGCGGACTATTCGAGGATCTGCGATTGTCTGCAACCGATCAGAGTGATCAAATAGAGAGCGATAATTCAAAAGTATTTACAATTTCGAAGCGTCAGTGGAAGAGTAGCAGAACTTATCTGGAGCTAGTGAAGAAGTCGCTTGGAAATTGTTTCCACGTAGCAGAGCCACTGATTTATTATAGTTTGAAAGTCAAAGTAGACGATTTTTCCAACCGATAGGCTTTTTTTTGCTCGATTCATTTTTCGTGATAGGATCGAAGGATCAATCGCCGTACGTGGGTGATGTTTCCGAAGAACGGGTTCGAGATTAAACGAAAGGGCAAGAAGTGAGGAACTTTTTTAATCACGCGTTTCTTCTTTACGGTCAAACTAATGGGTGAACATTAATTTAAAAAATTTATGTGTCACGCTTTTGTACGAGAAAAAGGAACTGGTCTGTTTTTACCTGAAGCTGATCCTTAGCACTGATAAGGAAAAGGTTTTTACGAGAATTGGTTCAGAGTGTGATCAAGTAATGAAATTTGAGTGACTTTTAGGGATGAAAAAATTGAATTTTCTTAGGGACTATCTGTAGCTTGACATTGAAAAAAATGTACTGAACATTTTTGAAAGTATTTCGAAACAAAAATAATAATTTCGTCAATTTTGCGTGAATTTCTAAAAGCTCATTCTTTACAACCTAGAATAAACCGAAGGACGCTTTTGGTCATTTTTAGATATACATACAATGTATAGCAATTTTTGGTACATTTTTTATAAAATATCAATTTTTAGTGATACGTCTATGCCAACAAATTAACGAGAGTTAAAGAATACAGTAAGATACACGATTGTAACTGTTTTGAAAGCACTTATTTACAAATCTCGTGTGATACGAGACAATTGGGATAAGTCAATTTTATAAAAAAAAATTTTACATCGTAATGTTATGTGATGATTATAAGTCGAAATTTTACAAGAAAAGTGTTTGATATACTTCAAATGGGCCTACTTTACCGAAAGCCACAAAACTTGCGCTCCACAGTTTATATACTATGTCGCGAAAACAAGAAACATTTGTGTTGCACGAAACTCGAGAAAAAAGGGAAACTGGTCCATCCCACTTTAATGCAAATAGTCCAACTATCTGCTACGAGTGTCAAATTGTTTTTAGCAGAAGCGACCAGTTGAATGTATACAAGTTGAAAGAAAATAACTGCTGAATTTTCCTACAAACGGAACAAAAAAAAAACTCAGATGCTACAACAGTGTTAGCACCGAAGCACGTCTTTTGAAAGTATTGTTTTGGGACTGACGCCCACTTTTTCACGCCAAAATACATTTTTACGAGTCAGGTGTAGCGCAAAAAACGGAGTACAGACAACGTGTCATCCGCTCGATGTCCAGCATGAATTTGCATAAGCTTTGCTAGCCGCGCAAGTGCATCTGCTGCTTTTCTGGGCTTCTACATTTGCATGCACACAGAACTGTAACATTTTTTACCAGCCAGTCGATCGAACGGATGACGTTAACGTCACACTGTCTGCTACTAGCAACGCCTTGCAAGGATCACAATTGCCAACGAAGGTAGCTTACATAATTTTTATTAAAAAAAAAAAAATTTTTTTCAACTCTACAATTACACTAAATGATTAGCTTTGGAGTTGGTATTCTCCAATATTAATTAATTTTTCATCATTTTTTTTACGAAACTTTCAAAATGCTTTAGATCTGAGGAGTTAGCTTCCATAAGTTAGAATTGTTAACTTTGTCGCATCAATTATATGTAGGAAATATCGTTCATTTTCAGCTTTAATTATCTTGAACTAAATAACGCTCGGCATGCATATACATTGGAATATTTTTAGGAATTTTAATTTAATAGAAATAGTCATTTAATGACGCTTATTAACTCTTTGATGCTTCAAAAAATTTATATAAATTTTTAGACAAAGTATAAAACGTATAATTTTAAGAAACTAGATGTTTATACCAACTAAACGTAATAGAGAACCTTTAACGCTATTGTTCAAAGCAATTCTTTCAATGCTACATTAATACGAATAATCATACATCAGTGTACCACTTTTCAAGCAAAAATAGGCTGACGTATTTGTACAGTATGTGTATGTATAGTTGTGTAGAAAAAAATTAAATGTAAATAATAAATTGTCAGGGTATAACCAATGGCAACATTCGTGACAATAAAACAAGATTTAAGTAAAAGAAAAAAAAAAAAATTATACAAGATGAAAAACAATGTAGATCTTGTACGGGCCATCGGGACGGGCATCGTGTTTATGTTAATAAACAAATAATTACACAAAAGACTACAAAACCTAACACTTTTAACTGCCATACGCTCGACAATAAACCTCGAAAACTCAAACACTGTGGTTTTTTTAATGTAAACTTTTCAAAAGCTCAACATTAAATTTTTTCAGATACTGAAGGAACTGGAAGGCTATACGATTCACTAAAAAATTTGACATCGTAATCGAAAACTCGACTCTAATATCGCAAGAAAAAAATTCACTGCCTTCTTAAATCGCCTTGCTCACGTGGTGTTCATTCGTACCGTATGGTGTTTTTTTAAAAACTTTTTTTCCTTCAAATCATCAATACAAAACATGAATATGAGAAAAACTCTGATTTTTGCATCTTAAAATTCATTAGCTCTTAAACACTTCAATAGATGTCAAACATAGAACACTTTATTTAAAAAATCCATTAAAAAAAAAAAAAAAAAAAAAAAAAAAAAAAAAANAAAATTAAAAAAAAAAAAAAAAAAAAAAAATTAGGGGGGAAGAAAGTATACGATGGTCGGAGACTCAAGGGAATGCGCTCAGATCGTAGCCACGAGATTAGCACGCTAACGTATACCTGTACTGCTCTCACTTCCATAAAGTCCCTTCGTAGCACGTTTAATGTATAAATATACGAACTTATGATGTTAATAGCGTTTTAATACCGAGTTATGATGTTTTGATAGGTTTAGATAGAGGTGGGTCGTGAGATGACATCGATAGGGACTCGTGTACATGATAAACGCCAAACCGTGAAATTAATTGATGAACTTGTTGGGTAATTTTATTTTGCAAACAAGAGAGAGGCAGAGGGATTGTGATCGTTGGTATTTAGTTACGTCACTTGTATGAAAATACTTAATTTATTAACGTATGTAAACGTATCAATGTATGACGAGTTATTTGGCAGTCTGCTTCTCACCTGCATCAATTGCACGAGCTTATCATTTGTGTGAAGCATCTGATTTAATTGTAATTTTATTTTTGTTGAATGTATCTTGTTTTTTTTTTTCTGTTCCACTCGTTACAAGAGGATTAAAGATTGTTGAGGTCATTTGCGGTAATGGATAGTCCCAAGAATCGAGTCGAACAATCTTTAATTCTGCTTTCAATTGTATAAACTGCCACTAAGAGTAAGAGTAAGTAAACTAATTTCAATGATGAAATTTATGTTATTTGTATTCAATGTGATGTGTATTATTGTATCTTTATAAAAACAAAACTCCAAGTATTTATTAGTCTAATACTCACTGACAATGTATTATTTTAGGTATTTCGCGACGTAGTAGTGATTGAAAATTATGGTTGTACATAAAAATACTTGGCCTAGATTTATGCTTAGTCGATTCGATTGTTGCACGTACGCAACTAAAATACTCGCATTGTGTAAACGCGTTGACGAGTTTGTCGACGCGCCGAAAGACAGTCCAGGGCCAACCAAATGCATCGGAAAATAAACAGAAACGCGACGCGACTGTTCGTCTAGTTACTAATCGAACGTTCGTCGACACGCACACACAGTTTGTAAATTATTGCGCCAAGTGCGTTATACTATCGAATGTATATATACGGACGTCATTCATGTAACACGTAAGTTTGTAAATGAACGCGTAGAAATATAATTAGGAACCGTTCAATTGTTAAGTGTGTATGTTATGTATATTTGTGTATGTGTGGAGTATGACAATGAGAAAATGAATGCGTCGGATTGCGAGGTCTCCGTCGAAAAATCTTTGGCGATTGCGTAGAAATCGTTTTACATGGTACTTTGGAGTTGGTGGATGCACATGCGTAATCTACTCTGTAGAAAAGTAAGTCGAGATACATATATATTTTTTTTTGTTTTCTTATTTACTACGTTATCCCTATTAAAATATATACGTATTAAGTACCTTGCCAGTAATAATTGTAGGCTCGAAGCGTGAACAAAGAGTTTTTTTTAAATGTAGAGGATTTAAAATCTTTTAGGGATTACTCTCGACAAGAGCCAAGTTCAAAAAAAGACTTGTAAGACAAAAAAAAATCTTTTTATATTTTTTGTAATCTACTAAAAAAAAAAAAAAAAAAAAAAAAAAAAAAAAAAAAAAAAAAAAAACTTAAAAGCAATAATTTTTGGTTGCGTTTCAGTAAAAACAGTTTAAAACAAAAGTAATTTTATGCACTACCGATCCCCTTTGACCATCTATTCATGCTTGCATTAGTTTTTTTTCTTTTCGTTTTACTCCAAATAGCTCGTAAAAAACACATTTACTTTTATTTATCAGCAAAACAAAACGAAGACATCGTACTACCTATGCTGGACTATACACATTCGTACCTATGATATTTTTGTCTTCAAGTCATGAGTACAACAATGCATCTATTGTAAATTGCAAAAGGACGTATACTCCACACTTTGGTTTTCACGTTTGTAATCATAAACGAAATGTGTGCTCATAAAAAAGAACTTCCCTAGGTGATGTAATGTAATGACGTTTCTCTTTTCTAATGACGAAGACTGACTATGTATAAATAACTTTGACAGTGTTTTAGGTACGCAAAAATGGATTCAAATGATTTTAGAAATTGTTTTGCTATTGTGGATGATTAAAAATCAAACTATAATTACGAAATTTTTGTAAATATAGATAGGATGATTTGCACAATTTTTTGATGGTACAAGCGAAAACTTGTTCGTGTACCGTATCGATTTTAACTACACCATCACTGTCACTCATAAAAGAATTACAGTAGATTACATTTATTTCTTCTTAAGAGAAAATTGCTTTCAAAAAATCTTTTATGAAAACTTTTACAGCAACGTGGGTAAGATGACCAAATTGACTAAAAAGAGTAAGACTTTAGAGGACACTCGTAGTACATCTGATTTACCTACACGTAAATTAATTGGTGCGTTTGTGCATAAAAGACTGAACAATCTTAAAAAAATAGAAAACTGGTGCTTATAATTTAACTAATATGCAGGATTTTGTTCAACTTAAAGTAAGGGTTTTCTTGGAATAGTTTTAAAATTCAAGTCGTACATTGAAAAATAATAAAAAATTTCGAGTCAAAGAGAGTTCATACAGACTTTTAAGCAAAAATAAACGAAGAATCACGTCAGTAAAAATTATCTATCGATATGGTGGTACTTTGGGTGTACTTTTCTCCTCCAGATCTTCTCGTACTCATCAATGTAAGATTCAGTTTCGACAACCTGTCATTATCGTCAAAATATTTGTTAAAACCGGCCAAGATTACTGCTAAGCTCAACTGGCCAACTTAAAACAACAATAACCTTGGCTTGAGGTGACTTTGTAGATTTTTATCTAAATACTAATATGACATATGAAAATTCGGATAAATTGTCATTAAATTATGTTAAATAACAACTTTGTTATAGCACGCTCTCGTATGAAACTTGACATTTAAAAAAACTCCTACTAAAAACATGAAACAAGCTACCTCGTAGAAAGAACAATAATCATAGAATAATAGTATATACCTATTAATACAGTTCCTTACTTCCATACGTAGCGATGAGCATGTATCCCTCGGAGAGAGACTTTACGAGTCGTCGATCTTGGAATATAAATACGTAGAGGTATACTCTTACAGCGAACCATATGTTTGTGCAATTTAAAAAACCAACCTATAGACTAGCTCGCCATTGCAACTATAACAAATAGATACCAACATGAAACAGTTTAATTAACATCTCACAGTAACTTTCGCCAGTAGACAAATATTCGTAGACATTTTAACGAAAAGACAAAACGACGCGAATGCATCATGAAGTATAAAATTTTTTTATTTATCAAAGCTCTTCCCAACAAACTCGTTATCAAGGCAAATAAGGTAACTGCTTAATAATTCAAAATTTATAAAGACATCCGTAACAGTCAAAAAAAGTAAAAACAGTATCATCGGTTGCGTGACCAACAAGTATATAGGTATGCAACCATATATATATATGCATGCTCGCATCTCGTAATCAACAAGTGGCAACTTTAAGTCGTCCAGTTAATGCGAGCGGACTCAGCGCTGAAAGTACGCGGTCGAAAAAAAAAAAAAAAAAAATTNTCAAAAGCCATAATACACAGTTTAAAAATGTATACTGATTTATTATAATTTCTGTATTTATACAAACAGTAATATGACCTAATTTTGATCAAATTTTCTATAAATAGACTCGTAAATAGATATCTGCCTCTAGGTAATTAATTACGTTTTTACTTGTTAATCAAGCTTTTTCTTGTAACTTTATATTGCTAAACAGAATTCAGCACCAAGGTAATTATTTTTAATAAGTTATTTACCAAGGGACCACAAAAATAGCAGATGGCAAATTCTCAGAGCCACAGTTTATTTTATAAAGCTAACTCTTAGGACTAATATTTATCGTTTAAAGTAGTTTCTCTCGCTTCTTACGAATTACTAATTTTTCTTACGTCACATCAAACTGTGTCCTGGATAAAATTGATTGCTTTATTTGTTTGTTATTAAACAGTATAGACTTTACAGATATATTCACACTATTTAATATCATGAAAAAATATTACAAATCAACGATTTGTTGAATTAAATTATACTTCACAAGTTGAATTATAAATCATGTGCTGACTTACAATTAATTCAAGGAACAACTAAATTTGTTGACCTAAAAGCTGCTCAAGAAACTCAAGTTTCTAAACTCACAGAGTAACCTCAAAACGAAATTTTATTCGCAATATATACGCAGCAGTAAAAAGAAAGCACCTCGCAATCTCCATCCTATCAGTACAAATTACTGCATGGCTGTCAAGTTTATTCGTGCAGTCAAATGCTCAGACTATCTACAGCACCAGAAATTCTAGCCAACACCATTTTGCTATTGACAATAACAGGAATAACAGTCTCAACATACGGTGCTTCTACCAAGATCCTTAGCCCTACTGTCCTAGACATTCCTAATTTCCATACATATACACGCCTGTTTCTAATAGGCTAATTCGATTACAATGGCTATTTCTGCTACCCTCTACGCTTCAGTAGAGGAGCGGAGGATCGCGGAGAAGCCCCTCCTAACTCAATAGGCCAAGTTTGTACCCAGTGGTACCTCCAAGCAGTGGCCACTACGTCGCCCCTTTACGTTGCAGATATACACATACCTAAATGTCTGTACCAAACAGGGCATGTACTTGTGGAGCAAAAAGCTCTGCCCCTTTTGGCTAGTCGAGCGGATCCGCTGCGAGACAACTTTCTCCCCTAGAGTTTGGACGAACAAGCGCCAATGCCCCGATTTTTACCCCCGAAGGGGAGTAGGGAGGTCCTCCAGGGGAGTTTCGAGATGTTTGGATCCTCCTCGACCGAAGCTTTGCATAGTTCGATCTTTCCACGAGGCTCGAGCTTGGAAAGCTCCCAAGTCCCCGACCCATTGGAGACGCTTTGGTTATACCACCTGATGTTGTTCAAGTATACATTTGTATGCTTTTAAAAAATTATAGAGTAGGTACATCGCCACTGGAAAACATCAAAAATTGACTCTGTCGTCACAGTCAGGTAATGCTGATCATAAGGTAAGCTCTGCCAATTCGTCGCTCCGCAGGTGATCGTAAATTTTTTACTTAATCCTCCTCTGTCGGCTTCAAACCCCCACTGATATCGGAGCTCACTGTGCACCAATAGCTACGGTATAATATGGAGATTATCGGCTCTTATGATCCTCCCTCTCGTTCATAATGATTACGTCGCGTTAAATGGACGTTCAGTTGTGAGTGCATGAAAATCGGAAGAAACTTTTTTTTTTCAAGTGAGTCATTGTATGCAAATAACGTTATTAGGACGCAAAAATGCGCAAAAATGACCAATGAACTCGGCTTCTACGGCATAAACAGAACAGAAACCATATTGATTACTTTTTTAGAGAGATCGATGACTAAAAAATGTGAAAATTTCTGAAGAACGGGTATTGGCAAACATATGTAAAATCCTGCCATGTGCCATTGAAGTTCAAAAATATTTCTCTTTACGGCAGTTTAATTCCAGGCTTTTGAAGTAACATTCACGAGCGAATCGATAAATATTCATGTGAAAATAATTCACGAGGTGACATCAAAAAGTGAGCTGATATTTATAATTTTACATTTTATGGTTTTTTATATGGGTAGTAAGAGTGAAATCGTTGAAACGAGAGCAATATTTATCCAGACTAGGAGTCAACAAACACTTCTCTGCCTGCAGTTTCTTTTAAAAAGACGCTCGCCCTTCTACCTCAGCATTTTGAAAATATAATATCAAAGACGTCCATGTACAGATTTATTTACACAAGATGTATTGAAAGTCGATGGACCTTTAGGGTATATGTTATAAATTTTATCTTAGCTGGATGTACATTGCCAACAAGTCGAATGTCGTAGCTTCCTCGTCTACTTGTTTGTTTTTCTCGTAGATTCCATATTTGCTGTATACATTTAGTACAGCTCGATTTTGAGAGAGACTGACGATTGACGAATTGAATCGCAACTCTCTCCCCATATAAAAAGAAAAGGAAGTCAGTTTTTTTGTGCACATGTAAATTAATTACACTTGATTACTGACAAAATTAAAAAAAAAAAAAATTGTTTTTTAGAAGACTTTTCTGTATTCTTGAGGTAAGAGAGCAAAAATGTTCAATTAATTATATGAGCACATTTTTATTTTCTGAGTCTAAAAAAATTATATCCGATCGTGTATGGGTGTTACGTGATGCGTGTACGCGTGTGGCGTCTAAAGTACATTTTATTATATCATATTATATACTATACCTTTACAGATTAAAATGAAAACGTTGGACACCACACAAAGTTGATCAATACGCCTCAAAGACAGAAAAAAATTCCCATTGTGCAATCATAGATTAGGAACTAGTTTGTCTGCACTACGAATACGATTAAATAAACCAGCAATGCCATATGGCGTGTAAGCCGCAGCAGTAGGTCCGCGGATCGGACATTCATGCTTGTAAAACGAGAGCCGAAGAACGCAGCGAGGTAGTTTTACAAAAAGAGTTGTCGTTGCACCGGTATGTGTTTTTTTACATCCAGCTGCCGCATACCAAAAGCTGTGCATTAATATTTTTGCGCTTCATACGAGCACGAAAGAAAGAGAGCCCGTTTGCTCGTATTTGTGCTCCTCGTGTTACATGCAGATAACACACGACTCGAGCAAGACATGTCAATTGTGCTTGCTATAGCGCTTCTGCTGGTGCCGATGTTACCTGCCGACGTGTTAATGTTCCCCGATCATTTGAAATTCAAAGTTTGCTTCGGTACTTTGATGGCTTCATTGTAACGTATGGCGGTAATCCGTCTAATTGGCCTCCATGCACGTAATCACTTACAAATCGGCGTGTCGATTTTTTTTGTTCAGAACATCCAAGCAATAGACTGTTTGTAAATTTTCTTGGGACGTGTATAAAAGTGCAGAGTAGAATGTTTTCGTCCACTCCGGACCCCCTGCGTATGAATTCTCAAAGAAAGAAAGCACACTCTCGTATTTATGCTCGTGCGAATGCATCTATAAGGTCGCCAGACTTGCGTTCGGTGAAAATAGTGCGTGCCAAAGAGAAGGCAACGTCTTGGAGCCGATCTCCCTTTGTGTGCGCGTGTACGTGTATCCTTGGTGGCGCAGACAGTTTGTGGATTCGCCAACATGTGGTGTAGCTTGTTTGGGTGTAGCAACCGGAAGGGGGAGAAGATATGACAGCTTCCTTCCTCGCGACAGACCTCGAACTCATCTGCCGAAAGTTCACGATGCCCTTTTTTTTCATCAACAGAAAAATTAGAGACAGAAACGCTCACGAGCCCGAAATATCGTGAAAACGTGCGTGTGACGTTTGCCCAAAACAATATTGATTTCACCACTTAATTGAGTTGCCGTTCGTATTTGAAAAAGAAAGAGCACGTGCCCAAAGATAAATAACACTGAGAACATTCTTTCTTTCTTGGCAAAGGGGCAAAGTGAGTCACACACATAACTTCCGAGTGTTTATATTATTTTTGTCATTGTCAAGTAACATTTCCTTGTGAACTTAATTGTTTTTTTATCTATGTCCAAAGTATTCCTCAAACTTTTCTTTGGTCTTGGATCTTTTATACGTGGAACAAAAATCTTTTTACTACAGTTCTTTGCTTAAAGAACTTTATCGTTTAAAAACAGGTATAAGTTTGGATTTTCGTTTTCTGGTATAACATCGTGGCATTGCAATTGAGAGCTATAATAGTTTAAAACTATGCAAAATAAAATTATTATTAAATCATGATAAATCAAGTACTTCTAAAAACAAATTAATTGTACCTTGACGAAAGATAACTAAACTTACTCCAAAATGCATATAAATGACCATAATTTAATCGGCACAAAATATGTATGACCTTAAAGTTAATGCCAATCATCAAGCTTCAATAAATTGCTGATATTTAAAAAATGCAGATTTTTTTGTTATAATTTNTCGAAGCGTGAACAAAGAGTTTTTTTTAAATGTAGAGGATTTAAAATCTTTTAGGGATTACTCTCGACAAGAGCCAAGTTCAAAAAAAGACTTGTAAGACAAAAAAAAATCTTTTTATATTTTTTGTAATCTACTAAAAAAAAAAAAAAAAAAAAAAACCATGTTTCACTGTAGATAAAATGACTGATTTTACATGAAAAATAAATCTTAATTGTAACTGCAGACAAAACAATTTAAAAAAAAAAAACAATAACCTCTGGCTTTGGGTATGTAGAAGGTCGAAACTGCTTCGTACGAAATGAAAAAGAATTTTTTTTATTTTAAACAAATAAAGGAGGCTATACTATAAAAAAATGGTTTTTAGATATACCTTTACGGAAGAAGAATAAAGTAACCGACAAATCTATCTATCTTTATATATAAACATGAAAAACTGTAGCAGTAAAAAATATGAATATGACAAAAAAAGTTCAACGGTAGTAACGAATATTGTAGGTATGCGTGATTTATGATAACATAACAATAAGGGAAGAATAGTATAATTCTAATAATGGATTAAAAGCGAACCCGTAAATACCAGTCAACGTTATTAGTTGTGTAACTAGTTGGAAATTATTGTATCTAGTACGTACACGCCGATGTGCCGATGAATGAGAGCAAGCGAGGGAAAATGCAGTAAAAAAGTAATAATATTATTTATAAATGATGAAAAGTCACGATCTATTGTAGCCAATCGTAAACCATTCCTACGATAAGTATATTGTAACAGTATTTGCTATGTTCTACTAATGAAGAAATAAAAAACCATTAGTACAACAACATTGTAAAAATTTTGCACTTATTTCGAATCTCATACCTGCTCCTTTAAAAAAATATCCAACGGTATAAATAACCATTTAAAAAATGTGATTTATTCTGTTTGGTATAAATATTTTCATTTCACGATTCTCAAAGAAAAAAATTTGCAAAATCTTTTTTCTATAAGCTAAAACTACTTATTATGGATACAATCATAAGCGTGATTTTGTTCTTAATATCATAAAAAAACTTGTGAGGTGCAACGATGAAAGATTTGGTTGAACTTGGTGTGCCACGTCTTCACAAATATGATTTTTTTTTAATAATGGATTTTAAATTTTAAATAATATATTATGCCGCTAAGGAAAAAAGTCACTATTTTTTTACGTCAGTATTACCGCTCTCATCAAAAGCCATAATACACAGTTTAAAAATGTATACTGATTTATTATAATTTCTGTATTTATACAAACAGTAATATGACCTAATTTTGATCAAATTTTCTATAAATAGACTCGTAAATAGATATCTGCCTCTAGGTAATTAATTACGTTTTTACTTGTTAATCAAGCTTTTTCTTGTAACTTTATATTGCTAAACAGAATTCAGCACCAAGGTAATTATTTTTAATAAGTTATTTACAAAGGGACCACAAAAATAGCAGATGGCAAATTCTCAGAGCCACAGTTTATTTTATAAAGCTAACTCTTAGGACTAATATTTATCGTTTAAAGTAGTTTCTCTCGCTTCTTACGAATTACTAATTTTTCTTACGTCACATCAAACTGTGTCCTGGATAAAATTGATTGCTTTATTTGTTTGTTATTAAACAGTATAGACTTTACAGATATATTCACACTATTTAATATCATGAAAAAATATTACAAATCAACGATTTGTTGAATTAAATTATACTTCACAAGTTGAATTATAAATCATGTGCTGACTTACAATTAATTCAAGGAACAACTAAATTTGTTGACCTAAAAGCTGCTCAAGAAACTCAAGTTTCTAAACTCACAGAGTAACCTCAAAACGAAATTTTATTCGCAATATATACGCAGCAGTAAAAAGAAAGCACCTCGCAATCTCCATCCTATCAGTACAAATTACTGCATGGCTGTCAAGTTTATTCGTGCAGTCAAATGCTCAGACTATCTACAGCACCAGAAATTCTAGCCAACACCATTTTGCTATTGACAATAACAGGAATAACAGTCTCAACATACGGTGCTTCTACCAAGATCCTTAGCCCTACTGTCCTAGACATTCCTAATTTCCATACATATACACGCCTGTTTCTAATAGGCTAATTCGATTACAATGGCTATTTCTGCTACCCTCTACGCTTCAGTAGAGGAGCGGAGGATCGCGGAGAAGCCCCTCCTAACTCAATAGGCCAAGTTTGTACCCAGTGGTACCTCCAAGCAGTGGCCACTACGTCGCCCCTTTACGTTGCAGATATACACATACCTAAATGTCTGTACCAAACAGGGCATGTACTTGTGGAGCAAAAAGCTCTGCCCCTTTTGGCTAGTCGAGCGGATCCGCTGCGAGACAACTTTCTCCCCTAGAGTTTGGACGAACAAGCGCCAATGCCCCGATTTTTACCCCCGAAGGGGAGTAGGGAGGTCCTCCAGGGGAGTTTCGAGATGTTTGGATCCTCCTCGACCGAAGCTTTGCATAGTTCGATCTTTCCACGAGGCTCGAGCTTGGAAAGCTCCCAAGTCCCCGACCCATTGGAGACGCTTTGGTTATACCACCTGATGTTGTTCAAGTATACATTTGTATGCTTTTAAAAAATTATAGAGTAGGTACATCGCCACTGGAAAACATCAAAAATTGACTCTGTCGTCACAGTCAGGTAATGCTGATCATAAGGTAAGCTCTGCCAATTCGTCGCTCCGCAGGTGATCGTAAATTTTTTACTTAATCCTCCTCTGTCGGCTTCAAACCCCCACTGATATCGGAGCTCACTGTGCACCAATAGCTACGGTATAATATGGAGATTATCGGCTCTTATGATCCTCCCTCTCGTTCATAATGATTACGTCGCGTTAAATGGACGTTCAGTTGTGAGTGCATGAAAATCGGAAGAAACTTTTTTGTTTCAAGTGAGTCATTGTATGCAAATAACGTTATTAGGACGCAAAAATGCGCAAAAATGACCAATGAACTCGGCTTCTACGGCATAAACAGAACAGAAACCATATTGATTACTTTTTTAGAGAGATCGATGATTAAAAAATGTGAAAATTTCTGAAGAACGGGTATTGGCAAACATATGTAAAATCCTGCCATGTGCCATTGAAGTTCAAAAATATTTCTCTTTACGGCAGTTTAATTCCAGTCTTTTGAAGTAACATTCACGAGCGAATCGATAAATATTCATGTGAAAATAATTCACGAGGTGACATCAAAAAGTGAGCTGATATTTATAATTTTACATTTTATGGTTTTTTATATGGGTAGTAAGAGTGAAATCGTTGAAACGAGAGCAATATTTATCCAGACTAGGAGTCAACAAACACTTCTCTGCCTGCAGTTTCTTTTAAAAAGACGCTCGCCCTTCTACCTCAGCATTTTGAAAATATAATATCAAAGACGTCCATGTACAGATTTATTTACACAAGATGTATTGAAAGTCGATGGACCTTTAGGGTATATGTTATAAATTTTATCTTAGCTGGATGTA